>OY747716.1:2870000-3090000 GCA_963556495.2 Valencia hispanica | reverse complement strand
AGGACAGCAGGGGCATCTGCACTCAGCCATGTTTCCGTCAAAAATAAATAATTAGGGTGCACGGTGGCGCAGCTGGTAAAACAGCTCACCTCACAGCTAGAAGGTCCCGGGTTCGATTACCGCCAGGGATGCTGTGGGTGCTGAGGGTGCGTTCCCCCGCATCATCAGCACCCACACCCTGGGTGGGGTTGGTGAAAGGGCCTCTCTGTGTGGAGTTTGCATGTTCCATTGAGCAGGTAATGTGAGCTACTCCCACAAAAACATGCACGAGCCCTGGGGCTATGTACTGCCTCCTCCTGGCCGGCCTGGGCGCCTGAAGGGATGGGGAGGATCTGGCTGGAATAACATGATCCTTCCACCACTATGTCCAGCCGGGGAAACCTCGCCCCATCAAGTGAAAAGAAGGGCCTGCTCACTCCCCAAACATGTGAAGGAGGCCTGGGTTTCAGTGTGGGGCCCTCCCGGGGCTCTAAAATCAGATCATTGATAATAAAAGTTTTCTTCAGCAGAGAACGAACATTTAAAAGTGTCATATTAATAGTAACTGGAGATGGAGTAACTGTATGATTTAAGGAAAGTGGGATGTTTGGTAACTGTTTGAGATTATTGGGGTTGCATTATGAGGAGAGAACATGGATTTGCTGTCTGTCCTGCTGTCTGTCAAAGAAAATCATCGCACCCTGGATTCATTCTCTTGAAGTTTTGACCAGCTAGGAAACCATTAAATAACAATAAAGGGTTATTGTTTTGAAAGCATGTCATGATTCCCTGAAAATTGTAAGTCAGAGCAGAAAACTGAAGTTATTTCTCTCTACATCCAGTGGACAGCGAAGTGACAGCAGTTGCAGTAACCTGTAGCCACGCAGGCTAACCTACTGCAGAAAACCAACGTACTCTAAAGGAAGCTGCACTGTCATTCTATAGGCTGAAATGGTTACTAGGCGACGATACTCCATCTAAGAGAGCACGCACAGAATCCACAAGCAGAGAAGAGAGGTTTACGAGCGCAGTTCTGATGATGTTTGTGCATGAGGAGAAGCATAAAATCTGAGCACGCAAATAAAGATTTGAGGGAGAACAGAAAATATTTGAGAGAGAGCAGAAGTTTTGAGTGCAAGCCTTACTGGTTTTAAGAAAAAATATACGCAATTCTTCTCTTAAATTCTAAATGTACGCCCTTGATTATTGGAAGTTAAATTCCCCCATACCAGACCTCAATCCAATAGAGAATCTGTGGAGGGAGTTGAAAAACCGTGTTGCCTAGCAACAGCCCCAAAGCATCACAGATCTTCATGGAAGAATGGACCAAAATACTGTAGCTGGCATTTTGGCGGTTGTGTAAACCTGGTGAAGACCTACAGGAAACTTTTGATCTAAACTTTTGTTATTGACCAAATACTTAAAATACTTATTTTATGCACCATTATACAAATAAATACTTTAAAAATCATACAATCTGATTTTTCACATTCCGTCTCTCAAAATTGAAGTGTACCTATAATGAGAATGACAGACCACTCTTATCTTTATAAGTGGGAAAACTTGTACAATCGGTGGCTGCTAAGTACTTTTTTGCTCCACTGTATGTATTCAACATCATTAGTAAACTAGAACTGCAAGCAATTATCAAAGGGTTCCAAGCCCCTGGCCACGGAGCTCGCGCGCAATCGCCTCCCGATGTCATATTAGCACTGAGTAGCAATTTAGGAATTTGCAGGACAGCGCTCACTCCTTGACGGTGGCCATTACGATGCATTTAGCCTTTAGGTAGTAATGTACAAGCAAGACTGCCCTTAGCCTGCCCTCCATCCACACTCTTCTCCCCCAGTACAGTCATCTCAGCATCCCCGAGTTGCATATCGACAGAGTTGGGAATTTGCAGGACAGTGCTTGCTCCTTTAAGATCTTGTCATTACAATGTATTTAACCTACAGGTGAAATTTATATTTCTTCACACAATCACTCAAATATTTTCAGACAACCAATTCTATATCTGGAATAATCCAAACTCATTCCTGTGCCCTTGGATCTAAAGTTCTAAAGATCTAAAAAACTGTAAACCATAAATTTGAAAAAAAAAATTTATGTGGACTCAGATTCGAGAAATGTATTTAAAATCCTTAGTTCATTCATTTCAATTTAATTTAGTTTATTTATATATCGCTGATTCACAACATATGTCGTCTCTAGGCACTTTACATGAAAAGTCATCTTAATAAAATCATTCCAATCAGTTTAAAGTTTTAGTTAGTTTGCTATTTAAGGAATCAGCAGATTGTGTCAAGTCATTGACTGGCAGTTGCGCCCCGTTGATACAGACTCCAACCACAGCAATCCCTCATACCGAGCAAGCATGTAGCGACAGTGGAGAGGAAAAACTCCCCTTTAACAGGAAGAAACCTCCAGCAGAACCAGAACCTGGCTCAGTACAAGCGGCCATCTGCCACGACCGTCTGGGAGTTTGAGAAGGTTATAGAAATCCCAAAATTTTCTCTAGTGACTGTCTATATCTGGAATCATATAAACAGATGTAGATGTCCAATATTTCATTGTTTTTTTAAATGAAAAATAGTTATTTGCCATTTCATGCAATAATAAAAGTACATAACCAGAATATTAAAAATCATATAAAACCCAACTTACATGTAAAAATTAAGAGAATATTCACCAATATCCATGTCTAAAGGATAAAAAACTTGAAACATTTCTTTGTCTTCTTTACTTTTTGTTTACGTGTCCTGTCTGGCCGTGTGGCACTCAGAATTGCTCAACAGATTTACTTTCACAAGTGGAGCATTACTGCTTTTGCTATAGTGCTCTGCTTGATATATATGTGTAAGAAATCTTTATTAGAAATTGCTGTGGAATTTTTCCCTGATATTATGGACACCGAGACGGAAAATAAAGGGAAAGAAAGAAGATGAAGAGAGGTAGGAAAAAAAAGTTAAGAAGGAGAGGGTAAGTTGAAGAAAGAAGAGAGGAAGGGTAACAAAGAAATCACAAGAAATTAATGAATGGATCAGTGTTTCCCAGACATAGATGAATTTGTGGCGATGCTCCACAGATTAAACTCCGACCGCCACAGATTCAACACCGAGCCCCCCCCCAAAAAAAGCAACACCGACCGTCACATATTGCGTTTGGTTTTTCTTTTTTACGCTATTTAAAACACGCAGCGTATTTGTTCAGCTGCATTTCCTTTCCCTGCGCTTTCTGTCCCTCTCACTCTCTCACACACACACATACATACACACACACACACACACACACACAGAGCCCCTCCCCTCCATGCACACCACATCTGTCTGGATCACCTGTGGAAGCGTGGCCTATCATCCGTGGAAGATGTGGCCTATTTGGTGCAGAGAGGACGGTAAATTTGCGGAAGCATGAATCGTGTGTGAAATTGATGTATTTTGTGCATAAGTCGCAATAGAAATGGCTCAACAGTGCCCCCTGGAATGCTTCAAAATACCCTCCCCATTTACCCTTTTTTAACATAGAGCTATGGAATTCTGCAGACTTTTAGAACTTCCCAAACCTACTTAAAAGTCTTAAAATGACATGTGTTGGAAGTCAGGCATCTTGGTTTAAATGTGTGATTTTGGACTGATTTTTACTCCTTTTTTGGCCCAATTCTGCCTCTGCATTTGATAAAACTCTTCCTAGGGATTTTGACTGACTAGCTCGAAAACTGGTCAGTATGGCCTTCAGGCTTGTGGGATCTAAAGTTATGAAAATCGTGGCTTTTTATTATGTTGAATGGGCGGGGCCTGGCCTCAAACTTTTAGTAAACGCCAAATAATTTTTTTTAAACTCCTAAGAAAGTCACAGAGACATGAAACCTATTGGGATTGGTTACCATCTGGTCCCCAACAAATTTAATTGGTAAAATGCTGACAACACCTTAGCCCTGAGGTACCCTACATGTGATTTCTGTCTGTTCTGATGAAGAATTGCCTATTGACACAAAGAAGTTCCTTAGGTAAGATTCAAACCAGTCAAGGTGTAATGCTCTGCTTTAAAAGGTCCATATTTTAGACCCTTGACATAATCAGCATGAACCTCTGCACAGTGACTGGAAACAAGTTGGTATAACTATGTGTACAGTACTAAGAGGCTACGAAAGAAGGTTGGGCTGTGGAGGCGTGGCGAAGTCAGCCGTCGCGCAATGGCCATATGTTTGCCTCTGTTGCATTCAGTGAGAGAGATATTAATCTCTCTCGCTGAATGCAATGATCAGATCCAAAAGTTGGTTAACTTTATTGAGAATCCTACCAGAAATGCCCGGATTTCAGACGTTGTTTGTCAACTCACACTTTTGTATCAGACGAAATCACAACTAGAGACTAAAAGATATCTCCAGTTACAGGTTGACCACCAGATGGCGCTGCAAAGAGAGCACGCTGCAAAGATTGAGCTCTCAAAAGCTGAATTGAGGATGGAGAAAGCTGAAGCCGAGATTGAAAATCTGAAGGCACGTGAGGTCAATAAGTCTGCAGTCCAGAAGGTAACATTCTCAAATTACCTCCAGCAGCAGCCTCACTTACAAGATGAGACAGACAGTTCTGTAACTTCCGGTGCAGAACCTAGAGCAGAATCTGTTTGTCCCAAAATGGATGGACAAACTCCAACCATTGAATCTTCCCAGGTTACTTCCACAGAGACCAGGGAAGGATTTGAAGTTGGGAGCCGTCTCAGGGCTGCTTTGCCTCTCAAAGAGGACCAGTCCCTGGACTTGGTAAATTCTATTGGGCCAAAATGCACCCTCCTTTCCGACTCTTGGCCCCCAGGGGGCGACACAGAGAGTCACCCATTTGACCCTTTACCACCATATGTAAAGTTTCACACATTGGAAGGCTCTGGATCACACCACGAGCGGTCTTTTCCTCCTACAAAGTTAGTTCAAATGTCTCCACCATTCATTGAACATAACCAGAGGAACCTTCCACATGGGCCAGGCCCACCTTTGCATTTGTGCACCAGCCAACTGGAAGCCTTAGCTAGGGACATACAGCTTTTTGACCCAGATAAGCCTGACTTAAACATTCATGATTATCCGCACCAGATTATCTGAACGCTGTCTTTTTGATCTGCCTTTTCCTTCTTGTCGTGAGAAACGGAAGTTCCTCTGGAAATCCACCAGTAGCAGCGTTCATGCTTTCATACGCACTCTTCCAACACAGATACGTGACAGTTATTCAGCTCTTTGTCAGGCTTTAAGAGAAGAATATTCTGTGCACAGAGATCCGGCTGTTGCTTTCTTTAATGCTTTTCAGGTTCAGCAAGATGTGCACGAACCACCCAGAGATTTCTATTTCAGATTGAGGAAAGTTTATTTGCAGCGACATTATGTCCCAGGTTTTGAAGACGACCACACTTTAAAATCTTTGTTCCTTCATAACCTTCATGAAACTATACGGTATGATGTAACTATGCATTGCAGGACAAGGAACCTCAGCATGACAGAGGTTCGTAGATATGTCCAGCTTGTATGGGAAACGCGTGCCCGTCCATACATGGAAGGGGAAGGAACCAAACCCAGAGTGTTAAACGTACAGACGGGAAACAAATGTAAACGAAAGTGTAAACCACGCTCTCCAGTTCTACAACAGAACCAGGGAGGTGGTAACCAGTGGCAACCAAAATGCAACCCACCAGATAAGAGACAGGAACCTTTCCACAATGCAAAACAAAGAGGTAACATTGATAAAGATTTTGATCCCACCAAAGGAGTGTTAACTATGCAGGACTTGGACATGATCTGCAGGTTTTTGTCACTACTTTAATGGAGGTTTTGACTAACAGGAACAGTGAGCTGTTCCAGCCTGACATGCAAAATGTGTCAACGCACAACCAAAGAGACGGTAACTAATTTCTAATGCCTCTATTCTGTTTATCCTTTTATTTCTCACAGTTGAATACTTAAGATTATAAAAGTTTAAAGCAGCATTATGATGGTGTTAAGATTTTTGGTTAAATGTAAATAAATTTATTCTAGCTAGCTTACTGCCCTGCCCAGACCTGTTTTGCCTGTCCAGACAGAACCTTTGAACAAAGTTGAACTTTGAACTCTACTCCTGCCCACACGATCCAGTGACTTTGATTTCAGGACATGGCTGCATGGACCAGTTGTTGCTCTGAAAGACTGTGGATCACACCGCACTCTTCAGACCAAAAAGGGGGTATGTTGGGGACACACAGCCATTGGGTGGCGCTAACCCACATTCTAGCTCTGACAGGAGGAGAAGAAGACCAGAGGTTATATAATGCACCGCCACAGATTTTCACACTCTCTCCAGTTCTGGCTTTCAGCCAAACAGAGCCAGGAGAGATCTAATCCTTCCTTCGCTGGCGAGGGAAAAGACGCGAGTTCTGGGAGGAACTCATTCCAACGACGACAATACTGCTGATCAATCAGGTGAATCAAACCCAGTGTTTTGAGTTAAACCCCACTGTTCCGCCCTGAGCCCTGCTTTCTGAACAGATGCTGCCGTATGAAGCGAGCCGCTAACAGCTACCGAATGGCACAGAACCGGGTCGAGACTGGAGTGTTACCCCACCGCGACAAAGCCTGGGACAATGCTATCTTGAACCTGCAGAGAAGGTACTGTGTGGGTGAACTGAGGTGCAGCTGATCGCTGTTTAGCAAGCCGAAGAGGACGACACGACGTTCCGAGCTAATGCTACCCGCGATTCAACAGCTATAATCCTCCCACTGCTAACGGACCGCAGCTGTGGTTAGCCTGCGGGCTAACGTTGTGTTAGCTTCGCCCATCATCCACGGAGCAACCTGGAGAACTTTAACCGTTCAATAAGGTCTGTCTGGGCAGAGGCGAGATTGGGTTAGTTTAAACAAGATTTAAGGGTTGTTTATTTTCACTGTGATTTGTTACTTTGTGTAAGATTTCATTATTGTTCGGGTACAAACAGGCCGGTCGGCCTGGAGGTTTAAACAGTGATTTTCGAGGTTTCCGATGGAAAGTCGTTTTATATCCTGCAACCTAAGTTACTCAATCCGACAGTTTTTCATTTGATGTTTAATAAATGATCCAGAGCGACTTTAAGCAGCACCACGTGAGTTAGCTGTAAGCTACATGCTCTAGTGAACCACGTGGGCCCGCCATTGACAGCATTTTATTCATGAACAATAAAGACTGCCATTAATGCTATTCAAAATAGAGATCGACTTTAAAACAGATAGTTTAAACACTAAACTAATCTTTTAAGTCATCTTTGAGACCGCCTTCTAGGTAAGTCAAAATACTAAATTAGATCGGCATAATTGGTACTGCCGTTAACGTCAACATAAAGT
This sequence comes from Valencia hispanica, assembly GCA_963556495.2. Classification (NCBI taxonomy): domain Eukaryota; kingdom Metazoa; phylum Chordata; class Actinopteri; order Cyprinodontiformes; family Valenciidae; genus Valencia; species Valencia hispanica. The sequence continues at coordinate 3,082,685 of OY747716.1, read as the reverse complement.
CTAAATATTAAATTTGATCAATCACTGCGGTGACCGATCCATTAAATAGAATAAATTATCTAAAGGTTATTGATTTCTAATTCAGCAAATGGTTTAATGAAACATGGCTTCTTCCAAACAATGTTTTTCTTCACTTCTGCTTTGCATTGTGAATTGGTGGTTTGAAAACAAACCAGAATCTGCTGATTAGTCTTAAACTAATCGCAATTAGTTTAAAACTAACTTAGCTTTATTCCCAACACTGTTCAATACAAGCCTTGGTCTTTGAGCAAACATATTCATTCTGAACTGTGACATCATTATCAATTTATTGTTGTTTCTATTTCTGTGCATTTTTATCACTTTTACTGTTTTACTTCGGAGTGTGAGTTTTATTATCATTATTCTTTTCTTAGTAGTTTAGTTGTGTTTTACTAGTTTGGTGAGTTTTTTTGATTAAAGTATGTTAACTGAAAGTGAATTCTTGTTGTAATAAACTCTTGTATTTTGGAAAACTGTTATTTCACATACATGTGTAGTAACTTGCTGTTCAGGTACGCCAAGAACTTATTCCTTCATATATTGTTTTAATTATCTCAGCCTTATCAGGCAGGTAATCATAAACAAACTGAGACTGAACAATTTGGCTATTGATATTCCTGGAATCCAGGTGGTCCCCTAAACGTGGTAATTTTTACATAAAATTATTAATCTGATTAATAATTGCCCTAAGCAATTATTCATAATTATTCATAGCCAAAACCTACCTATATGTGGCACAACACCTCCAATTTCCAGAAAAATCATCTGATCTGGACCAGATTACTCATGATCAACCCCTGAGAGATATTTATGCTAATATCTGGTGGGCATGACCCAAATACTCCACAGCACCCCCTAGAAGCCTTAAAAAAACTCGTCTCAAGCCATACTTTATCCAAGGATTTTGAAATTTGATACACCTATGTAGTTTCTTAGGACACACAAAAAACGTCTATTGGAGCCATAGTCCAAACCCCACAGGAAGTCAGCTATTTTGGATCAAATGCGCCATATGCACATGTTGTATTTGAACAAACTCCTCCTAGAACGTTTATGACTGTTGGACAGCAGGAAGCCATTTTCCCTAGATGGACTAAGCAGACTGCATTTCCCAGCATTCCTAGCAGTGACCCCAACACACTCCCATTGGTCCGTGGCCACCAATGGTGACATCAACGATGACATCACGACCAAAGGGCTATAAGAATGGTGGTGGCGGCCATTTCAAAGTGTTCTTAGCAGAAACTTCTGCTATAGAGAGGATGTCCCACCGGTGAAGATTCTCTTTTGTTCTGACCCGCTGGACCGGGGAGAACTCTCATTTCAACGCTTCGAAACGCCCATCCTGTTTGCGTATCTAGTTTGAGCGATATCAGGACTGTCCAAGACAGTTCGTTACGACGTCGACCTGCAAGTCATCCGCCCTGCAGTTGGGACACACAGTCCTAAAATCCTGTGTCAGGTACTGTATCTCCTTTTTTTGCTCAACTACAAACACATTTTGCTCCCCTCTTTGTAGACTGGACCTCCCTGAAAGCAAAGTAGGATTGAACCGGTTGATTCAAACTAATCTGGGCAGATAAATAGGGAAATTAGAGTTCTTAACAAGTTAGATTTCGTGCACTGTTGGTTTAAAGTCTTTTTAAGCGCTGAACCTGTTGGCTCATTTAGCGTCGCTGAACCCATAAGTTTCTGAGCTGTATTATTTTCTATGTTTTAAACTGGTTTATGTTTATGACCCTTTGTCCCACAGGCTATCTCTTATTGAGCCCCCTGGAGTGAGGGCCACCTCCCTTTCTAAACAAAACCTCACCTCCCCTCCCCTGCAAAGGGGAGCTGTCTGTTTGTCCCTGATCCCCTTCGTGTTAATTGTGTTGATTAATTTTCACCTATTATTGGTTTTCTAAGATCTGTAGTAGTTAGTTGCATGCTTTATAATAGATGGGAATTATTGACGAAATGTTTTGGCTGTAAAGTTGATCAATTTTCTTAATAATTTCCCTTAGCTTAAAGAGAAGTTTTCGGTGATTTCTTGGTGTATGCGTCCAATTATTGTCCACCGCGTGTGAACTTATACCTTCAAGAAGAGACTGGATGTCTGGTCTTCCAATAAGGAAGTGGTGCCCCAAATATTAATAGATTAAGCTTGAACTTCATCAATAATTATATTAATATTAAATTATTGATCATAATTATTTATGGTTATGTTAACCAGACCAAAATTTCTCACTCTGTGTCACAACAACCATAAAAGAAGAATGTGTAATAACTTTCACACACAAAGTCACAGCTGTACCAACCTTCCTGTGAGTCATTAGATACCAGTACTCAACACATTCATAGGCTGATTTACTCAGGTCATCTAAGTCTGGCCCCCTAAGAACAGGAAATGCTAAGCTTTACTTAGAAAGGTCCATATTTGACTCCTTTTACCTAATCAACCTCTACCTGTGCCCAGGGACTGAACAAAGTTGGTGTAACTTGGTTTCCAGAACTGAGAAGTTTAGAAAAAGGGTGTGGCTGTGGCGGCATGGCGAAGCCTGATATCACGCCATAGAAATATGTTTGGCTCTAATTTCCACATGGATCATCTGATCTGCTCCGATTTTGACATGATAGATATTAGTCCAACCCCTAATTTTATTGAGTTGAAAAATGAAAAATTGTGGCTGCTACTCCACCTCATCTGTGTTTCCTACTCTTGCTTAGAAAATTGGAATTTTATTTATATCTAACCAGGTTTCGATTAGAAATAGAGAGTGTAGATAGCGTTAAGTGATGAATTCATTAATTAGAAATGACTAAGTCTGGCTTTGTTCAGATAGCGCTCATTGTCTCTGAAGAGTTGTTTTATACCACATAATATTTCAAGGTCATTGATGAATCTAATGGAACTCTCAAAGCAGGTGTTCTTAAGCCATTTGTGAAGCATACAACGTCTGCTATATCTTTCATCATTTCCTGTGGGCAATGGTCCGCTGATAAAGATGTGTATGTCCTCAAGTCTTTGCAGCAGATATGAGAAATTTATTTTCAAAATGTCTGACTGTTTTCTGGATACGTCGGAGTTCCTGTGTGGATAACAAGCTTTTCTAGTTTCAGATGTTGATTTGTGATTGTCAGGATTTTTTCAAAAATGTCTATCACTGTATTTTGTAGAGCAGCTGATAACACAAGTATTCTTGCTGCAGACCTTTTCCATGCCATTTGTTGAACCATCATGAACAATTAGAACTTTTGGTGGGAGATTTCTTACTTTCTTGTGTGTCTGCTTCATTGGGCTGGATTTCTCCTGGCAACTTGGCTGGGGCTTAGGGCCAGGTTGTCCTTCGGGGAGCAGAGTGCTGCAAATCCGTTTTTGAGCAGGATTCCAGTGGTAACTTTGTCTTGCTATGGGTTGGAATTTATTGGGGGACAGAAAAAAACTGCTTACGGCAAGCACAAGAAATACTAGTGTGTCACCTGTTGGAAACACAGCCATGGTTACCAGACCAAAACACAGACGTTCTGCCAGTAGGAGTGCTGATCACGCAACACTTAGCTTCAACAGAAAGAAGGGGAGTGGTGATTGGCCAAAATCGAACCAAACCAGCTGCCGATCTGAACTTCTTCCTCTTTTGCGCGTGAGTCCAACCGGCTTACATTGCGAAAGAACAGCGCACTAACTCCGTCCTTCGCTGGCGAGGGAGGACTCGAGTTTCTGGAAGAAGCTCATTGAATCCGAAAGACTTCTAATCTTAATCGCCTGCTACGGAAGCTGAACAAGCCAAGAGCTGCTGAGGACTGCGAAACGAGAGCGAGTCTGTAGGGGAATGACATTCCGAGCTAACGGTGGCTAGCAGCTGCATCCAAAGCCTCACTTTTAGCACCCCATGCAGTTACTGATGCTGACCAGCTGGTTTCTCAGCTTTATCGCCATCAATCTTCAACGGAGATCTAAGAATCATTCGACGTAAGGTTGGGTCTGGGTAAGGGTTAATTAGCTTAGAAAAACAATCTTAAGGTTTGTTTTTGTCTATTTTACTATGCTATTGCTGCATTTGTAAGACTTAATTCTTCAGATCACTTGGGTATGAACAATGTTTTTTTAAAAGGTTTATGACCGACTGGTCATTTTAAATCATGCAAAATGAGTCACTCAGTCTGACCAGAGGTTTTTTTGTTGTTGATTCTTTGAACATTACGTCCGCCAAAATTTTTTTTTTTTTTGGAGGCGGCAAGGCCAAGACCCCGATCTCCACCCAGGCAGCTGCAGCCCACCACCACTCCTGAGCCAGAGGGCTCCCATAGAGAAAACCAGAAGGAAGATTAAAATAGCAAGTTAAAATATAAAAATTAACAGTGGATAAATGTGGTAAGATTAAATAGTAAAACACTGATACAATTTATTAAGGAAAGAAAGGGTTAATACAGTTACCCCCAGTAAACTGTAACCCCACCCAGTGTTGCAACATGGAATTACAAGCCTATAATTAAGGTAACAGCTCAAAAAAACATTTTTAATAGCACTGACCCATATCATTATTGACCTGGAACAGATTGGATCGGATCGTGACTATCGATACCAGCTCTTGAGAATAGGAATCGGATCAAAATTCAAAATCCTTGAAATTTAAATCAATACCCAGCTCTAGTGGAAAAACACTGGACCACAATATAGCGAACCAACCTGTGCCATACCACTTAGTGGAAATGAGGCATAAAGGTCTTCCTCTGGTGAATTCTCCAGTATCTATAAAATCCAAATAATTTGCATAAACACGAGCTTACAATATTGTTTGACAAGATCTGATCTTTTTTGGGTAGAGAAAATCAGAATATTAATTTTTTTTTAACCCTTCGAGTATTTCCAAACCTGCAATCCAGGACCCCCAAGCGGGTCCCTAGAGATCACAGTGGATCAGCACAATTCTGTCTGTGCTGAGGTTTTGAGGTAACCAAAATTATTTTATAAACATCACATTTATAAAATCCAAATTTTCCTAATAATTCTATCCCAAGATGGAAGGCATTGGGGGGCTGACATCACTTTGAACTATGGAAACCCAAGAGGTGCATTGGTGAATTTTTTTCTGATATTCTAGATTTTCCAAAAACATAATCTTCATAAACAGAAAATTCAATAGATTGATATATTCAATATATAGCCAAGCCCTAAAATACTACTTATTTCATACAGCTGGTGACACACAGAAGGAACACGAACTGTAAAGATACTGATCTATCTTAACAATGAGTCATTATCTTTCTATTGTATTGAGGTAAATCTATTAAAAAAAAAAAAAATACTAAACTGCGTGCGTCTGTGTGTGTGTGTGTGTGTAACACACATCGGATGACCTAAAAAGAAAAATTGTCTAAATATTATACATAACCTACAGTGTAAAAACAAGGAAAATAAGAACAAAAAGCTACAACTGGTGTTTATTTTGTGCAGATAAAAGTTTGTAATTAATCACTTAATGTACACCTGTAGGAGTTGAGGTTAGGGGTCAGGCTTGGACACAGGCAAGGGAGGCATTAACTAAAAAAGGTTGGGAACCAATGATCTTTCATGGTTGCTGGTTTGTTTTGTTAAATCTGGATTATATTAGTGTGTTAATAAATAGCTTTTTTTTAAATAGAGTCTTTGAATAAATAGAGGATATATAATTCCATTTACAAATGAAACTGTAATTTTGTGATTCGGAGAATAAATATATTGTCATAAAACGGTACATATTCATCGCATTCATTCCCCTAATTCTGCAGTTTAGGCTCTCTGAAATAGAGAATATATCATTCAGACAGACAGACAGACTGTCATGGTGGGGAGCAGATAGGACCCAAACACAGATAACTTGAAGTTGAAAGGCATAATGTAATTGGTATATATATATATATATATTATATTGTTGAGGCTATGGCCTTTACTGAACGAACTGGATCTCCCAGCAGCCTTCCACTGAACGAACTGCATCTCCCAGCACCCATTGCGCCACCCTCGACCCATTCTCATTGGTCTGTGGCCAGTGATGACATCACAGAGTTGATAAAAGAAGCGCAAATATTGAAATCAGCGTCTCTCTTGGTCCCAGAGCGGTGCCTGTGAGGAAACGCTTTAATCCACTCCTAGCATTTTCCCCTTTTTCCGTTCAAACCTGCTGGACCAGGAAGAACTTCCCTTTTAAACTTTGAATTGAATCGGCCGATCAAACAGACTCCTTGTCAGCGTAACCAAGGAGTCCGCTGGCCATCTGAGCTCTATTGAAATCGGCCCTGAGTCGCTCAGCGCCTAAAAGTCGGACGTCTGCTTTTCTGACCTCGGTTTTGCGCAAACCGCTCCTTTAAACTGGACACTTTCTACGTTCTTCGTCGTGGACTGTGGAGAGCTGCCCCCACCAAGTAGGATTAAACTGGTTCATATCTTTGGTCTGGGTAGAGAAGAATGAGGTCTTGGCGGTTAATATCCGTTTCCTGTTGGTTAAAATAAGTTTGTCAACTTGTTAACCACTGTTATTCTTGGTCGTCTGTCGCCGTACCCAGACCCTGAATGTGCATGCCTTTTGTGTTTTATTATGTGACTTTGGTTGCAACCAGAAGCAGTATATTATATTGTATTATTTCCTTGTTTGTTTATTGTCTGCTGCTGTCGGCGTGTGTCTGTTTAGACAGGTCGCGTGGCCTCAGTTGATCCCCTTTCTCCGTCGCCTTCGTTTCCTTTGTCCAAGCCACCATTGCTAATGAAACTAGCGTTTTGTTGAATTGCCACGCGGTCTTCCTTTGTCTTCCTTTGTGAACCGATCGCGCCAATTGATAAGACTTGAGTTATTTATCGCATTGAGTGTGTTAAACTGAACCCCCCTCATCCGCTCGCTGTCTCCCACACACAGACACACACAGCGCTGCACACACGCCCCCTTCTCTCGACGTTAACTTTGTTCTATATTTTTTACATGCGTTAGAATAGATGGAAATTATGAATGAAATGTAATCTGTAAGGTTTACCTATTTCATTAATAAATTCCCTTAAGTAACGAGAAGTTTCCTGTGCTATTTCAGTGTGTGCTGTGAAGTTTGTTTTAACCCCGCGAACGAACTCTACGACTTTTCAGAGAGACTGACAGTCTGGTTTAATTAAAATTATCTCATTTATGAGATTGGTGCCCCTATATCTTTAATAAACAGGTTAAACTCGAACGTCATAAATAATTATATTAATATAAAATTATTGATTATAATTATTGATGCTCAGAAAACCAGACAACAAATATTTATTATTAATAGTTACAACATATATATATATATTTATACCAAAGTAACATGACTTGGGGGGTGGAAAAACTAACGAGGGTTAACCACACGAGAGTCCAGACAGAAATTAATAAGATCTAAATAAATAAGAAATAAGCACAAAAAACCCTCAAATCTCAAGCAGCTAAGGGAGTGACAGGAAGGAAGAAAAAGAGAGAAAGAAAATAAAAAGATGCAGAAACTAAATATCAGAACAATAATCCTGAATGGGGAAAAATTTAACACACAACAACTAACAGGATTAATATGATCTAATAGAAAAATGATCAAAACTCCAAACACAGATAAACTCAAAGTAAAATGCCTAATGGATCATAAAACAGATCAACATATGAGACCGATAGTAATATTCTATTTAATGAAACCTATATTATTTCTTATACATACTAATGCTACCCATTAATCATTTATCCATTAATCTCTACTAATGTTAAGGTTGTAAATGTTGGATTTCTGAAAATGTCCTCGTGCCGTGGCATTTTCTTCACTGTGGCTGTTAGCTCTGTCATCTTTAGGCTCTGCTATTTTTAGATCATGCAATTTTCCTCCAAGCCCCTCCTAACTGAGGTAAGCGTGAAATGTTCTGCTCTTTGTCAGGCCACTGAGCAAATGCTCTGCAGGAAAACAGTCAGATATGTGCCGTGTATTTTATACATGTTGCACTCTTCTGAGTAAAAAACGAGAAAATACAGATGTGAATGCAGAGACTGTTCAAACATATCTGGACATGTAAAGATGATAAAAAGATCACTAAAATTTAAGGAAATAGTAGTAAAACCAACCAAGAGACCAAAGTCTGGCCTTACTGGAATCACTGACAAAGAGCTCTAACTGGGAGTTTAAATGGTTGTGGTTCGCATTAGTTGATTGTCTTCCAGCCTTTCTATCCTGAGTATGAGCTTATCTCTTCAAAGTAAACAATTGGGTAAGATCACAGACATATCGTCAATTTACTTCACCTATAAAATGTGAACGGTGTGAAAATATACACACTGTGTTAACAAAGGTGGAGAAATAACAACCACTGAAGCTGATTGCTGACCCTTTTTTACATTTAGTGGTATAAGATACTGTTGGTATTTAAAGTTCAATTCAAAATCTTTCACTCTCTGGAGCGTAGCAACACAGGTATAGTAACAGCAATTAAATAGTCAGGACAAAGAAGACAGTCAAGGGGACTAAGAATCAAATATGAGGGAAAGAAATGAGTTTTAGACAAGTTTTAAAGGTTGTAATGGAAGGGGCATGGCAGATTTGGATGGGCAGAGCATTCCACATTTTGGGCACACAAACCAAGAAAGCTTTATCACAGTGAGATTGACTTATTTTTTGTTATTATTTTTAAACAGCATACAGGACACACAATATACAAGATATAGGACAAGACCAACACAGACAGGGACAGACAGGAGAGACTGGTCTCCTGAGCTTAGTGATCGCGAGGGATGATAAGGTGAGATGAGTTCAGCCAGGTACGGAGGGGCCAGGCCATGAAGTGATTTAAAAACTAAGAGCAAAATCTTAAAAGAAATACCTGCCCATGGAGAGATTTTAAAACAGGGGAAATCGGTTGTTGTCTATCCAAACCAGTCGAAAACCTAGCAGTGGCGTTCTGCACAAACTGAAGGCGTCAAGGGATGACTTATTAGCACCATAGAGGCAGGCATGACAATAGTCTAGTCCAAATGTGATGAAAATATGGATGACAGTTTCAAGCTGGCACTTACTAATAATGGATTTAAATTTGGAAATATGCCTCGGTTGAAGAAAACAAGATTTTACAACAGAGTTGATCTGAACATCCATGTTTAGTTTGTAACACCAAGGTTCATAACTGAGGATTTGAGTGACGGAGCCAAATAATAGAATTCAGGGAGGCCAGGAATATGTTTAATGAGAAGGACTTCAGTTTTATTAACATTTAGATTTAAAAAATTGGCTGCAAGCCACATTTTGACCCCTTGGAAACAGTCAAGAAAGAGAGAATGTGAATTCTGAGAACTGAGGGGAATGTAGACTTGGCAGTCAAGATGTAATATATTAAAATAAAAAAATGCAACAAGTTGTGAAAAACTGTGCCATTAGAATAAAGTCATTTCATTTGCTTCTTATATTTGTTAGGTAAAATAATAATGTATTATTATTTTCTTAGGGTGTCTTTCTAATGTACTTTTTAAATGTCATTTTGGTTTCAGTCACATGCTCATTTGCATGACATCCTGTTCTTTTAATATGTTAATGAAGTGTGACTAAATAAAGAGAGACTGCAGAGGGGATGCTCTTGGAGACCAGAGACTATGACACTGGGAGGCTGAGAACAGACAGACACGGTTGGCTCATTCCTTATAGTATTTTCCTGGTCTCCCTCTGCAGAACTGATTATCCACATCTACCTCTGCAGAGCTTATTGACTCCATATTCTCTCCGACCCTTGTGTGATTCTTTGTAGGTCAACCACTTTTTTAACCTAACAATATTACTTATTATCTTCCTGCAATTCTGGTAATAACCAACCAAAGTACATTATCAGTAAACATCTTTACCTTTATATTGTGTTCAGGCGAAATGGATTCAATTCTTAGGGTCTCGTAGAAAAGTAATATTTGTGGTTTTCCACTGTTGCCTGGATCAGCTACAAGCTGTTGGTTGGTCTGATGATCAAATGTAAGTCATTCTGTCCCACTACACACTCTCCCTCACACTGACACCACACTGTTCCTCAGTCCTCTGTTATTTTTTAAAACTCTATTAGTTACTGTGAGTGATATAAAGTCAGTTGGATTTAAAAAAAGGGTCTATTTTGCTTTCTCAAAAAACCTCGATGTAAACAGGCCAGTTTTTGACCCAGAGCACCACAGACAATAATGTTAAAGTTATTTTTCATAGTTGTGCTTTAATATTACTCTTCTAGATATATACAAATTATTTATACACCATTATCTTCACTATAAGAAATATATTGAGTGCATTTAAATAATCTTTTAAATTGAAAACATATATATAGTGAGATGAAAACCAACATTTCAGACAGCATTTAATGGACATTATATCATAGCAGATTAGCTATGAGATAAAAAAAAAAGTAGACATTGTTTTTTGAGTATTTTAAATGTAGTTAAAACACATCTCAAATCTGGGTCACTGACTCTAAAGATGTGGGCAGTTAGTGCAAGTGTTAAGTAGCTCGCGAAAAAGTACTGAACTGCTAACAATTTAGAAAAGTCTTTACTAATAAGGAATTATTCCTAGAATATCTTGTTTGATGAGGGCCAAATAGATAAGGTTTAATCAGACAACACATATATCTTCACTGAAGCAGTAAATCTAGGATCTTCTGATTTGATCACACTCTGCTAAGACTGGATCAATCTACCTCTGAAAAGAAACCTCTGTTAGTTTTAACTGGAAACACGTCTGATTATTTTCAAAGATATATATTGCTATGTACATAGAATCCAAACATCTCATTAACCCTGTTCTTTTATCCATGTCTGCTGAGTTTCTAGATTCATACAGATATATCTTACATCTAAATCACAGCTGGCGCTCACAATGGGACATTTTCACTTTATGTTTGGTGTGAAATTGAGGACAGATAAGTCCGAGAAATAAGTCAATCTTATGATATTGTAAACTCTGCATTAGTAGCCGTGTGTCACAGTTTGCACAGAACAAACATCTGGTTTGATAAAAGTTGTTCTTTACACAGCTTGTTGCCTACTTTAACCACAATAGGCCTCCTTAAGGCCTAGAAGTTATAAACAATAGAAGAAAGCACAGCCATACATCTGTGTTTGGAGACCAGAACATGTAAATACTGTACAGCATATAACCAAGGAAATTAGGTCAAGCAAAAAGAGAGAAGAGCATGGCCTTTATATTTGTGTTTAACAATGTTTACTAGACAAGTCCTCCAAGTTACAAGTTAAATGTACAGAAAGAAGTTTTCCAAACTGTTAACAACAACCTGCTTTTCTACTGGGGTCATCATATAGTGGGCGGAGTCTAAAAAGCAGCGTGTGATGTGTACATGACAGAGACACAACCCAGTGTAACTCTGAGGAGATGGAAGCCATGATGAACACTCTGCTCAGTCTGTGGATCTCTGTCAGAGCCCAAAGAGAAGAGAGCCAGAAAAGGCTGTGGGTGGACAGGTACAGTGTGAGAGTCACCAGTGACTAAAAGTAGTACAGTAGGTTTAGCAGGTTCTAAAAAGGGACTGGTACCATGTAACCGTTACAAGTAGGAAACCCTCTATAACCAAGTAGAGCAGCTCTGAGTAGGAGCTAGTGGAAGAAGGTCAAAGGTTTTCCAACATTTACAACAAGTCAGAATCTGAAACGTCAGGATGATTGTGAATCCATTAACAAATGTCAAAATGTAATGATCTTAATGTTAGTTTATGTGCATCCTGTTTTTAGGGAAGGTAAACAGTAGAAGATGTGTGATTGTAGCAGCCTGACAGCTTATAGTGAACACAGAACATAAACACCAGGATGGCTCAGTAAGAAACACATCCTCAACCTTGTGCTGATTTTTACTCAGCCTGCTTATGCCACAGTATAAGCAGGCTGAGTAAAAATCAGAGGAAATATCTTTGAAACATGACTAACATGAAGAACATAGTTCCACTCAGAGGAGGAAGAAAAACACCTCAACATCATCAGAGCTCCACAAAGCAAACTACAAAGTTCACTACAGTTTTTACTTTAAGAATGTACAACTATGGATCATCATGTAGACCAAGAGACAAAGAACAGAGTGATCTCTGACACAATGAGGCCAAAACGAAATGCTAAAAGCAGATAGAACTGCTCCATTTTGGACTCGTCTCACCAAAGTATCTTTTTACACATAGTAGCTCATGGCGAACTACAAACAGGACTTCTGACTTCCTTCTTGCCACTCTTCTATGAAGATCATATTATTGGTTTGGTGACAGATTGTTCTAGATGTCTGCAGCTAATCCAGAGTTAGCACAGGCCTTTTGGCTGCTTCTCTGATTAAACCAGCAGCAAGACGGCTACATTTATATCCAGATTAAATTACACAAGGGTCTGCTTCTGGAAGTAATTGGTAGCACTAGATTTTATTTTGAAGTATAATTTAAAGGGGGTTGCATACAAATGCCAGCTAGACTACAACTAATATCAATAAAAAATATAAATGACCATATACCCCTTTGCTTCCCCTTGCAGTTTGTCAAAATTCTCTGAGATCATCCCATTATCCCATACTGGTAATTTCTCTTAACAGTGAAAGAGGAGAACAAGAATAGGGTCTGTATATTTGTATGTATCTACATTTATTTGAGCAGGGGCAAGACATAAAACTATGTTGGAGTTAAAAGAACCAATTCTTCTGTCAATAGGTCATTCTAGTCAAAGGCTCATTTGTAGACTAGTCCCTGGTTAGGCTTTTAGAAGTCAACCTTTAAAATGATTAGAAGGAAATATCTAAAACTTACAGCAGAATTAGACTTTAGTACAATCAATGAGGTTATGGTTATGTGTTTTTCCTCATGCAAACTCTGCTTTATCCTTTTCTTTCTGTAAATAATCACAAGAAGTTATAGTCACAAGAGAACTGTATTAATAAAAAGCTGATCTAAGTTGTTTGGGCTATATAATTGACAAGCTGAAATTGAAAGCAGTCATTAGAAAGATTTGTTTGATAATCATAAGGAATGTGATGTTGCATGAATCATGATAATTTAATGACTTTTTAGTTCAATTATGATTTTTTATACTTCTTAAAAGAGAAAAATGTGTGATAATCTTTGTAGCATTGAGGTGGAAGGCAGAGTTAACTTAGAAAAGACAGAGGTGAAGACCAAGCAGGTAGATCTTAGGTAATCTTTTTTTCTTTTTTACGTGTCCTGTTTGGCAGTGTGGAGCTCAGAATTGGTGTCTGAGTACCAAGTAGAAGCCCAACAGATTTATTTTCACAAGCGGAGCAGTACAGCTTTTGCTATAGTACTCCACTTGATATATGTGTGAAAAATCTTTATTATGAATTGTTGGGGTTTTTATTTCCTGATGTTATGGACACTGAGATGGAAAATTAGGGAGAAGAAAGAAGGAAGATGAAGAAGAGAGGTAGGAAACAAAAAGTCAAGAGAGAGGGTGAGTTGAAAATACAAGAGAGGAAGGGGAACAAAGAAAACACAGGAAGACATTGAAGTCTGCATCCATACCCACAGGACGGCAGAGAGAGGGGGAAAAACAAAACAAAACACGAAAAAGGAACATCGACAAAACCAACCAAACATTGTGAACTAAGAATTACACAACCACATCAAACAAAGATAGATATAAATACAACAACGTCACAGAAAAACTCATGGTACCGATTAATCAAGCTCTAGTAATGATAACCTCAGCCCAAGAATATTTCCTTAAACACCAGAGACCCCACATCTATGTGTGTGTGTTAGCATGCTGGTGCATATAAGGTTTCTCCATAAGAGTGTTTTCTATAGTTGGTGTGAGAAGACATCAACCCGTCTCCCAGGAATCGATGCAGACATGAAGGAGATCGGAGCAAAGACGTCCAAAGGACCGCCAGAGCCCCAGGCGGACCCGACCGCATCCCCCAAGAGAGGAGCAAAGGAGAACCCCAGGGGAACATCCAGCGGGCACTATGCAGGGGCCCGGGGGGCAGCAGTGACGAGCCCACGGGCCCCGCCGGCAACCGGCCGCGCCGGTCCACGGACCGGGGGAGACGGGGCACCCCACCCCCCAGCAGGGACCCGACAAGGGACCGGCCGACGAGGGGCCCCCGGCACCGCAGGGGCCGCGGCCGGCCACGCGCCGCCTCCGCCTTAGGCCAATCCCCACCGGCAACATCCCAGCGCACCACCGATAGCCGCAGGGGACGGACAGCATCCCCAGGCCGGGCTAAGCCAGCATCTGGACGCCAAGTTGTACCAGCTCCCAGGTCCTGATCCCGCGCAACGCAGGGCGCCGAGACCAGGCATCCAACGAGGGCCAGGGCCGGTCCAACCCACCAATGAACCGGCCATCCACGGTGCGCACAGAACAGGTGATCAAATGAGCAGAGACGCCGCATCCGCATCCCGCCGAGCCACCGAGCAGGCACCACCCAACAATCCCAAACCTGGCACCTCTAAAAGAGGTGCCCCAACCAACCAAAGGAAGATATCGGCCCAGCGCATCGGCCGACCGACACACCGGCCCCCCCAGGCCCGGCCAGGCACTCACCAGGTCCGAACCGGATTGACCACCGATGCACCGGCAGGCAGGGGCCCCCGTCACCGGCGGGGGTTGACGGAGGGGAAATAGGCCCCCCATTAAGTTTAAGGCCTGAGGTGCGCCAGGCGAGGGGGCAGACCAAGATCCAACCTGACAGGTAGACAAAGACATACAGACAAGCAGACCGGCAAGGGCCCCACAGTGGCAAAGCAGCCCGACAGCCCAGGACCCCGACCAGACCGCCTGTTCCTCCTCCGGACCCCAACCCCTGATGGCCTGTGGGGAACAGGGGTGTGAAAAGACCCCTAGCCTCCATCCTCCCGCTCGAGTATGGTGTTGATGCGTGTTGTTATAATGTGCATTTAAAACAGAGGGGTGGGATGTGGGGAAGGCAGCCACACATCCCCCAACCCCCACCCCGAGCCCTCAGTGTCTATATGTGGTTTAACAGTGGGCACCGGCACCAGAGGTGAAGCTGATTGTACCGCTCCCCCTCTGGATGCCGAAAAGTGTGCCCACCCCAAAGTCCCTACATATGTGTCGTGTGAGAATGTTATAAGTGGGAGTGTCTAAGTTGTATATTAAAATTGGGACCCAGGATAGCGAGGAGGGGCTTCCCTCCTCGCTATCCTGGGTCCCAATTTTAATATCACCCCAGTGATGTGCCCATGCCCCAAGACCCTATATGAGTGGTAAAGTGATGGAGCGGGTGGACAGAGGTGTTCGGGGATGGGGAGGGAATTACTGGGAGACAAAATGTCTACCCAGGGAGCCAGCTCCCCCACTGAGCCCTATAGGCACCGCTGTTCACCGGGATCCACCAGGGGAGGGAGGCCATGGCACGTTCGACCCGGGGCCCACGGCCACAGCACCACAAAGCCCCACGGACCCCAAGGCAGTTCCCCCAGCCCCATCCCAGAAGGGGAACTAAACCCACCCTGACATTCGCTCTACTCTCAAAACACAAAAGACACTAGACACCCAGGTTGAGTTCGCCTTCGCCCCCCCCCGCCCAAGGGGGAGAGCACCTGTCGCTACACAGCAGCAGCCTCCCCGCCAGCAAAGGAGGCCCCCAGCGCCACCCGCACACCGGAGGCCCCCGTAGCCCGAACCACGTCGACGTACCTGCCCAGACCAGGAGCAAGCCCATGAGCCGGGCGGCCGACCCACCAGGCCGACATCCACCAGCCTCATTCTTTGTGGAGCAACCACTGTTGCTCAACGGCCCGGCAGGAGACCAAACCCAGCGCCCCACCCACTTGCCCTGCACGCCCACCACCCGGCCAGTCCACCCGCAAGTCCGACCGATCCCGGCCAAATGCCCAACCCCAGCGCCCCACACAAAGACCAAGACCCAGGAGCTCGGGGGCGCGGCGCCCCAGAGCCCCGAATCCCCAGGCCCACCCCAGACCCTACCCAGGCGCAGCACGGCCACCAGGCCAGTAACCCATGTCCGCCAGTGCAACCCCCCCAAGGCACCGCATGCAGCCATCAAGAGTCACCACCCAAAGCCCAACCCCAGGCCGGCCACGACGTCCAGCGCCCCATCCGCCCAGTGATCCCACCCCCCAGGGTCCCCCCCAGACGCCTCCAACCCCAAAACCCCCACATCAGCAACAGTGTCCCAAACGACAAAACCAAGTGCCCCCCACCCCCACTAGGTGATGGAGCCGATCAAAGGAGCCCAGAGAGATTGATCAGATATGGAGCCAGAGGCCGTCTCAAGACCAATATGGTCCAACAAGAGATTTCTATACTGATTAATATTAAGAGCTTTTTTATTTTTCGAGTTCAGGAGGATAGTTTTCTTAGCGATGCATAAGGCAATGTGAACCATTAGAACTGACTTTGTGTCCATGGTGACATTTAAATTTCCTAACAGGCAAATTGAGGGAGATGGTGGGATGTTACATTTCAGACACTTTGATAAGTCCTCACATATCTGGCACCAAAATTTCTTAACAGGTGGACAGAACCAAAGCGCATGAACATAAGTATCTGGTATATTGCTTGTGCATTGTAAGCAGGTATTAGACGATGTAAAACCCATCCTAAACATTCGTTGACCTGTATAGTGTACTCTATGAAGGATTTTGTATTGTATTAATTGCAAATTAGGATTTTTTGTTATTTTAAAGGTTCTTAAACATATCTGAGACCAGACGTTTTGGTCAAAGCTGGCTGATAAATCCACCTCCCATTTTGAAATAGGGATGGCTATTGATTCATCTAATGTAGATAAGGTTTTGTATATTTTAGATAGCAATTTTGGGGGGGTTGAGATTAAGAAAATCTAAAACTCTTGCTGGAATTTGTAATTCAGCTGTATTGAGCCTAAATTTACCTTTAATAATAGATTTAATTTGTTGATATTCTAAGAATTAGTTTTTATCAATTCCATATTGTGTAATTAATGTATTAAATGGGATAAAGTCTGTTCCTTCAAATATATGTTCCAGGTATTCAATTCCATTGCACCTCCAGACTGGGAAACTTATACATTTTTTTTGCAAGATGTCGGGGTTATTCCAGATGGGTGTGCGTCTGCATGGGATTATTGTGGACTCTGTCATTTTTAGAAACTCCCACCATGCTTTCAGAGAGGAGCTGATATTTATGCTTTTAAAGCATTCATATTGTTTTATATTTGAGCTAACAAATGGTAGATCTGAAAGTTTTATCTTATTAAATGGTGTCTGTTCTACGTCTATCCAGGACTCGTCTAGGTAGCTATGTTTTAACCATCTTGAGATGTATTGTAGCCTGTTGGCTAAAAAAAACTGATGGAAGTTTGGTAGATCTAGACCTCCTTTTTCTTTGGTCTTCTGCAGTGTTTTCAAGCCGATACGTGGGGGTTTATCTTTCCAAAGAAATTTAGAGACAGAGGAGTCCAGAGATCTAAACCAGTCTAGTGATGGTTTACTTGAGATCATTGAGAATAAGTAGTTGATTCTGGGCAAAACCATCATTTTTATTGAAGCAACGCTTCCCATAAGTGATATGGGTAGAGACTTCCATCTAGCAAGATCATCTTCCACTTTTTTTAAAAGTGGGATGTAGTTTAGCGTTATTAAATCTGCCAGTCTTGGTGAGACATGTATACCTAAATAGGTAATATTCCCTGACTGCAGTTGTGTATTAGTTGGATTCTGGACAGAACGATTGATTGGAAGAACTGTAGATTTTAACCAATTTATAGAATAATCTGAAACATTTGAGTAAGAGTTTATCCACCCGATTACCTGAGAGAAAGAGGTTTGTGAATGCTGGAGAAAAAGTAATACATCATCTGCATAAAGACGGATTTTATGTTCTATGTTATTGCATTTTATGCCTTTAATATTGTGAGTTTGCCTGATTGCTGCAGCTAGTGGTTCAATAAAAATAGCGAACAGGGAGGGAGAGAGAGGACATCCCTGCCTGGTACCTCTCTGAAGATAAAACCTAGATGATGTTTGATTATTTGTCCTGATACATGCTGTTGGTGAACTGTATAATATTTTCAACCAGTTTATAAAAGAATTTCCAAAGCCAAATTTATGTAAGGTTACAAATAAGAATTTCCAGTTAACTCTATCAAATGCTTTTTCTGCATCTAAAGATAATATATTAGTTTTAATGTTTTTACAGTAAGAAAAATCTATTAAATCTATTAATCTACGTGAATTTGTGGATGAATGTCTCCCTTTAATAAAACCAGTTTGATCAGGATGTATTATAAGAGGGGTTACTTTCTCTATCCTTTTTGCGAGGGCTTTGCAGATTATTTTAAGATCAACATTAATGAGGGATATGGGACGATAGCTGGAAGGAAACAAAGGGTCTTTACCTGATTTTAGTAGAAGACTAATGTAGGCAGAATTCATATTTGGTGGGAGTCTGCCATTTTCCTAGGTTTCCTGCAGCATTCTGTGGAATGTTGGTGCCAGAATATTCCAGAATTCTTTATAGAACTCTGCTGGAAATCCATCTGGGCCTGGAGCCTTGTTATTGGGCATGCCTCGGAGGGCCTCCTGGAGTTCAGCGGCTGTTAGTGGTGAATCCAGGGCCATCGCTTGACTTTCAGATAATTTAGGTAGTGTTATGTTATCCAAAAATTGTTCAATTTCATGATCTGATGGATTTATCTCTGGTGAGTATAAAGCCTTGTAAAATTCTTTAAATGTGTTTATTCTTCCAGGATCATATACTGTATTCCCGGTCTGATCTTTAATAGGATATATAGTTGCTTTTCTTTATTAATTTTAAGCTGGTTAGCCAAAAATCTACCTGATTTATTACCTTGTTCAAAGTTTTCTATCCTAAGTCTTTGAATTAAGAACTGGGTCTGTTTATTAATAATTTGATTTAATTCTAGCTTTGCTTTACGGATTTTGCCTAGTCTCTCCTCATCTAGAGAAGCTTCTAATGAATAAATTATTTCTTCCAATTCCTGAATACGTTTTTTTTTTCCGTTTTCTTTTTATTGGATGAGAATGAGATTATTTTACCTCTAATCAGAGCTTTTCCTGCCTCCCAAAGAATGGATGGCGACATACCAGGGAGGTCGTTATATTCCAAATATGAGGCCCACTCTTTTTCGAAATATTTAATAGATTCTTTATCCTTAAGTAAGGATATATTAAATCTCCAATTTTTGCTTTGAGGTGTTTGTTTTATTTACTAAAGTTAGAGAAACAGGAGCATGATCGCTAACAGCTATAGGGTGTATCTCAGTGTCTGAAATGTCAGTCAACAGTGAGCTGCTGACTAACAAATAATCCAGTCGAGAATATGAATGGTGGACATTTGAGAAGAAAGTATATTTTTTGTCATTGGGGTGAAGAGATCGCCATGCATCACAAAGTCCATAATCGCTCATGTACTGTTTGACTATATCTATAGATTTCCAGCTGCGCTGAGTCCCTGCTGTGCTGAGCCTGTCTATTTCTTCATTTAAACCAAAGTTGAGGTCGCCCCCAAGAAGAAGTGAGCAATCCATGTGTTCAAGGAGCACAGAGAAGAAGGAATGAAAGAATGAGGGGGTCATCAACATTTGAACCATATATACTGACAATACATAACTTTTGGTTATGTATAGATAGTTTTTGTCATCCCTCAGTATAAATATGGCCTTCTGTCATGTTTTGCAGTTTAAACTGGACCCAAAAGCAGCAGAGTTGAAAACAAAAAGGTTTAATGAAAAACCACATGGAACTTACATAACTCAGGAGGGTACAGGCAGCAACAGGGAAAAACAGGAACCAGACGGGCTACAAGGAAGGCAGGAATCAGGCGGGGAAGAAAGACGGACGAACCAGCGAGTTGTGACTGAAAGAGGGCCATATTTATACTGAGGGAGGAGAGTGAAGAGTGAAGCAGAGAAGGAGAAGGACCAATTAAGGGAAGCGGTTGCAGCTGAGGGGGAGTGAGCAGGTGGAAGTGATTAGCTGGGACAGGAGGTGAAATGGCTGGGAGACAGAAAACTGGTAAACTAGAAGGATCTTAAGAAACTAACTAAAGACAAGACTACGGGGAAACCAGAAAGTACAGAAATCACAAGAAAGACTAAGAATAGCTAAACATGAAAATAGAACTAAATAAGGAAAATCACTAACAAAAGACAAACACCCGGGGATCACAACAGTTTTACTATAATAAATCTACCCACTGGATCTGTAACTGTATCTATTACTGTAAAATTTACATTTGTATTTATTAATATTGCTACTCCCCTTTGTCTGGAGTTATAGCATGCAGAAAAAACATTAGGAAACTCAGGGGATTTAAGATCATCTGCAGCTGAGGTAGATTTACGGGTTTCTTGTAATAAGACGACATCTACCTTCAATCTTTTAAGCTGGTTAAAAATCTTAACTCTTTTCTCTCTGGTGCCAGCTCCATTAACATTCCACGTGACAAACCTTAGAGTAGTCATAGTTTTGAGATAAAAGTTGTAAAGTCCATATCACCATAGAAACTGATAAACACAGGTGTATTATTAGTTTGTGCCTGGGGTTGCCTGATTGAAAATCCAAAAGCCGAGATATAAGAAAGAGAGAAATAGAAGAAAGTTGTGAAGGTGTGAAGGGTGAGAGAGAAAGAAATAGTTATATTATGAAAAAATTCTATGTGTGTGTGTGAGTGATAAAAGAAGGAAAAAGGAGTGACAAAGACATTTGGTGATAGACATGTGAAGATGAGAAAAGAAATAAGCCAGTATCCCAGTGCTTAGCCCTGGCCCCGCCCACATTAAGTGATGTAAACAACTTTACAGAGCTGTGCTAACATTAGATTATAATTGACTGATAAAACAACTCTTATCTAGCCAGTGTTACATGACTAATAAAGCCAAGGAGTAAGCTGGGGGTCCCTGAACAGCTGCCCATTAACATACAGTTTATCTAGCGCTACTGCAGCTCTGGTGCCTTCACTGATATATTTCTTTCTGATTGGGAACAAAACGCGCCTTCTATCCAGGATTTCCTTCGGGTATTGATCGTTAACGCTGTAATTCGTTCCCCGCAGCTCTCTGCCCTGACCTCTGACCTGCTCTTTCTGCTTGTAATGCTCGAATTTAGCAACAATAGGTCGCGGCCGGCTGTTGTTGGGCTTCTTACCTCCGAGCCGGTGGACGCGGTGAAAAGTGATGTTTTTTACCGTGTCGCTTGGGAGCTTTAACTGATGTTGGAGAAAATCTCGGACGGTGGATTCAGCGTCGTCCTCAGCCTGTTCTGGGATCCCGGAAAAAACCAGATTGTCCCGCATTCCCCTGGGCTGTATATCCAAGATAGTTTCTTTCATCCTCTTCCTTTCTCCGGACAGCTGCGTCATCCCCTCGGGGAGTTTCTTTACACTCTCCCTAAGCGTTTGGTTTTCTGCAGCGAGTGATGCTACCTGTTGTTGGCTGAACTCTAGAGATTCCCTTAGAGCTTGAAACTCTTTGTGGAGAACCTCAACCAGGCCCAGACGGGCATCTAGGCTGGTTAGCTTCTCATCTATTGAGTCCAGGACATCGCTGTAGCTTTTCTCCGGAGAGATGGTGGAGGTGCTGGCCTCAGAACGAGTGCGTTTTTGTGATGGTGTGCTTGTCGGCACAGCAGAGGTGGATTTCTGTGGCTTGCCCATAACAATGTTGTCAAAGCACTCGTCCAAGTAGCTTTCCAGGCTGTGCAAGGTTTCCTCGTCCAGTTTGTTTATGGAGAAATACAAAATAATGGTTATTATTATTAAACGTTTGCTATATTTGGCTCAAATATTATGCTTTGTTTTTTACCCGAGTTTGTTTGTTTTACCAGTTTACCGCCATATTACTTACGCACAGCTCTCACGAGATCTCAGCAGCAGCTCATCCTGAGAAAAATATTCATAATCTGATCTGGTCTGGTATCCTGCTTGCCTGCTGCTGATTTTAGGTAATCTTAGCAGACTTAGTCTACACTTCAACAGAAAATAGGAGGTTTTAATAGGATGCCTTTAGCCACAGTTCATAAAAACAGCATTCATGAAGCTTACTGACCAAGCTACTAAAATGTATGAAACTCAGTTACCAAGTGCAAGTTGTCAAAGACAAAGAGCTGCTGTTAACGGGCGTGGCTGGAGGTTCCTGGTTGGCTGCTGGGTCACTCAGTCAGGCCAGAGCGTCAGGAGAAGCGGGGTGAGACACCTGGATGTAGGCAGATAGAGCCTGGACACCAGCAGCTGGTGTGGACCGCCTTACTCAGTGTTGAGGGAACCTCGCAGTTCAAAGCTTTTGAATGCGTTTCCATGCTGCTGTATATAGTCAGTATCAGAGTAAGATCTAGTTAAATTCCTGGATTCAGAAGAAGATTCACTGCATGAATCACTCTACCTGTTGGTGGTCATAATGTTATGTAAGAACTGTGTAGAAGCAGGGGCAGCTTCAGGGTGACATGAATCACAACAGCATTAATTAAAATATTAAAATATGGCTTTTCACAATCGTGCATAATGTGATGAAATCTGCAGCAACCATGGTAACCCCAGCTACCTTCGTTCTGATACATACAGTACTGTAAATCTCATTCAACCAGAGCTGCTTGGAAGTGAAGAGATCTGCAGCCTACCGAGGTAACAGACTGGAGCGACTGTTCCACACAGTCAGCCACCACAATCAAACGCCAACAGAAGGACAGACAGAGGTGAGCAGTTATGTCTAGAGATTTGTCAAAAATCTTTTTCCAAACCACTTCAAAGCTTGTTTGCCTTTTATTTCTGAGATGCTGAAACCAGTTGAGACCCCGGAGCCAGCGCAGGACAACATGGAGGCACTCCTTAATATAGCCAGATTCCTCATCTTCATCATCTGTCTCCTGCAGCAGCAACATGGATGTGAGGTATCAAAGAGAAACCCAAAATGACAAATAATCACTGCAAATGTTGCTTCATGCTCAGTAATCTAAACATTAAAATAGAGAAACATCCACGTGTCCTTGCTGGTGTGTTATAGGGAAACGTCTAAAGCTGAAAGTGGACCTGATATTTAGACACACATGCACAGCAGTGCTTTGAAGTGCTGAACCAACCTGTGAAGCAATGTACTTCTCCAGAGGACTCTCCAGTTGGCCCATGTTCAGCATGGCTGTGTTGGGCTGCTGCTCAACAGGAGAATCCTCATTCAGCAGCAATTTACCTTTGAAGTTATGGACGACACACACCACCTACAGAAACAATGACGATACAATGATTGATAGAAACACAGGCAGACATGCTGATTCCAGAGGTCATATGTGTGCCGGCTGCTTCCTCCCCTCCAGTATTATGTAAATATTGGGCTGGAGCTTCAAACTAAAATGTCCAATTTCCACTTGGCTGGGTAGAGGGGCATGCAATAAAACTGCTGATTCAGAGGTTTCACTATGCTACTGTCCGGAGTTAAACACGACAGTATTTGATGTAACACATCTTAGAAGGTTTTTAATCAGCATCATGTTAGGATCCCAGAAGGCTTCCAGGATCAGCTGTTAGCTGCTTTAGCCCACAGGATTGAAGCTGAGGTCTTTCACAAAGCTACTATCTACTGCATAGAAGGAACCAACCTCGGAAACATCTCCAGTTAAGGCATGGGAGTGAAAAACAACAACAAAAAACAGTTCCTTATAATAAGACCTAGATAGGATTTTGTGCGGTGGACATGTTAAGGACTTTTTATTCTATCGATGTGCCTCAGCTGCTCATCCTTTCCCTTTATTAGATGCAGTGATGGGAAACATATTCTCTCCTGACCGAGTTGTTCTGCCTGTCAAACAGAGTGAATACAGATTTTTTTTTTTTTGATGATTTCATTTATTAAGGGGGAAAAAACTAGCCAAACCAGCCTGGCCCTATATGAAACAAGACACAGTCTGATATTTGGTTGTTCCACTCCTGGCAGCAAGTCTTTAACATCACTGAAGAGCAGTTTTAAAATTGCTTTAGTGTTTTATTTCAACCACATTAGAGGGTATTCCAGCATAAATGCCCATATTTAAGGCCACATACTTTTAATCAAAAACCTTACCTTACAATGCTTATAAAAAGTAGTCACCCCATGGATGTTTTACCTTTTTATATCTTCTACTAATTAATCAGGATCAGCAAAATTAGACTTTATTGGAAAAAACAAACTTTAATGTCAGCAAAATAAAACAGTTCAATAAAAATATGTAACATCAAATAAGTGATTACATAAATATCCCCACTTTAAAAGTGACTGACCTAATTGAAGAGAGGTCCAGCCAAGTGGTGCTAGTAGTCTATCAATCAATAGAAAGGAGATCAGATGAGGTCAGTGAGGGTGTGTCTCAAGTGACTGGAGTTAAATCCATCTAGATCTGCCTAGATCAGATCAGAGTGACCATGTAGGAAGGAGACTAGTGAGAGAGGTCACCAGGTCACCTCTGACTATGCTGAAGGAGCTACAAGCTTCAGCAGCTCTGCAGACAACAACTGTTCAGCAGGTTCTTCACCAGTCAAAGCTTTATAGGAGAGAGGCAACGAGAAAGTCACTGCTGAAGAAAACTCGGATCAGTTAGACATAAAGCCACATGGGAGACTCCATGGTCAGGTGGAAGAAAGAGCTTTGGTCTTATGAGACCAACATGGAGCTTTTTGAACATGAGACAAGTGAAGCATGGTGGTGGCAGCATCATCCTGTGGGGATGGTTCTCAACAGCAGACCTTGGTAGGCTTAGAAAGGTAGAAGGTCAAATGAAAGCAGCAGAACATAGAGAAACCCCGGAGAACAGTTCGTTTCCATCTATCAGACAACTACAGCTTCACAGAACATGTATTATCCATCAAGACAACAAGCTGAAGAATCCAGCTACAGCTTCACAGAGACGGTGTGAAGACAACAAGGTGGATGTTCTGGAGTGGTCCAGTCAAAGCCCAGACCTCCACTAAGCTGACAGAGGAAGAATGGAGCCTGACTGAGACCTGCTGGGCTCTACTGAACACTGACTGGAAGAGGAAGAAGAAGAAGAAGAAGAAGAAGAAGAAGAAGAAGAAGAAGAAGAAGAAGAAGAAGAAGAAGAAGAAGAAGAAGAAGATATATGCAGTCACGTCATTTTCCCTTCAGATTCTTATTTGACTTGTCATTATTTTGTAGAAATCCGTTTTCATTTTGACATTATAGTTTGTTTGTTTTTTCTGTCGAAAAAGCAAAATGTTGGTAATCAAGACTGATTTATAAAAGCAATAAAAATGGTAAAACATCCAAGGGTGTGAATACTTTTTACTGGCACTGTTACCTTAGTTTATATGCTTTTCTTCTGAGCCATTTGAAGGTTAACCTGCTGGTGTGGTTTGGATCATTGTTCTTGCCTAGTTTATACTTCTCCGTCTGCGTCAGAACGGATAAACGCAACGCCATTATCCGTCGACACAAGGTCTCTCCGTGACCTACGCAAGGACGCACGGAGTAGAGGCCGATTTCTGACTATCTGTCAGATGAAACGCAGAGCGCACGCCTGTGATTGGTCAACCAGAGCAGTGCTCTATAGTCCATGTAATTAGTAGTCATTGCAGCTTGAGAGCAATAGATCCTTTATAAACTCAGCAAAAAAAGAAACGTCCCTTTTTCAGGACTGTGTATTTCAACAATAATGTTGTAAAAATCCAAATAACTTTACAGATCTTCATTGTAAAGGGTTTAAACAATATTTTCCATGCATGTTCAATTAACCATAATCAATTAATTAACATGCACCTGTGGAATGGTCGTTAAGACCTTAACAGCTTACAGAAAGTAGGCATTTAAGGTCACAGTTCTAAAAACGCAGGACACTAAAGAGACTTGTCTACCGACTGTGAAAGACACCCAAAGAAAGATGCCCAGGGTCCCTGCTCATCTACGTGAACGTGCATTAGGCATGCTGCAGGGAGGTATGAGGACTGCTGATGTGGCTAGGGCAATAAATTGCCATGTCCGCACTGTGAGACGCCTAAGACAGCGCTACAGGGAGACAGGAAGGACAGCTGATCATCCACGCAGTGGAAGAACACGTGTAACAACACCTGCAAAGGATCGGTACATCCAAATATCACACCTGCGTGACAGGTACAGGATGGCCACAACAACTGCCCGAGTCACACCAGGAACACACAATCCCTCCATCAGTGCTCAGACTGTCCGCAATAGGCTGAGAGAGGCTGGACTGAGGGCTTGTAGGCCTGTTGTAAGGCAGGTCCTTACCAGACATCACCAGCAACAACGCTGCCTATGGGCACAAACCCACCTTCGCTGGACCAGACAGGAGTGGCAAAAAGTGCTCTTCACTGATGAGTCACGGTTTTGTCTCACCAGGGGTGATGGACGGATTCGTGTTTATCGTTGAAGGAATGAGCGTTACACCGAGGCCTGTACCCTGGAGCGGGATTGATTTGGAGGTGGGGGGTCCGTCATGGTCTGGGGCGGTATATCACATCACCATCGGACTGAGCTAGTTGTCATTGCAGGCAATCTCAATGCCTGGCGGTACAGGGAAGACATCCTCCTCCCTCATGTGGTACCCTTTATGCATGCTCATCCGGACATGATCCTCCAGCAGGACAATGCCACCAGCCATACTGCTCGTTCTGTGCGTGAGTTTCTGCATGACAGCAATTTCAGTGTTCTGCCATGGCCAGCGAAGAGCCCGGATCTCAATCCCATTGAGCACGTCTGGGACCTGTTGGATCGCAGGGTGAGGGCTAGGGCCATTCCCCCCAGAAATGTCCAGGAACTTGCAAGTGCCTTGGTGGAAGAGTGGGGTAACATCTCACAGCAAGAACTGACAAATCTGGTCCAGTCCATGAGGAGGAGATGCACTGCAGTACTTCAAGCAGCTGGTGGCCACACCAGATACTGACTGGTACTTTTGATTTTGAGCCTCCCTTCATTCGAGGACACATTATTCTATTTCTGTTAGTCACATGTCTGTGAAACATTTTTAGTTTATGTCTTAAGGTGTTGACTCTTTTTGTGTTCATACAAATATTTACACGCATTAAGGTTACTGAAAGTAAAAACAGTTGAAAGTCAGAGGACGTTTCTTTTTTTGCTGAGTTTATTACAAGGCCAGTTTATCTAATCTGGTCTTTTGGTGATGTTGAACACCAGGAGGTGTAGAGAACAATAAAACTGAAGCTGTTTGTTTGTTTCCATGAGTTTTTAGACGATTCTATGAGTTGATCTTCTAGTAAGAAGCTTTCCAGCTCCATCTAAACTCGCTCTCTGACGGAGAGGTATAAACGGTGGGTGCAAACTTGCTGACGGAGAAGTATAATCCAGGCTAAGGTCCAAAACTGATGGTCAGACCAGGTTCTGTCAGGATCAGTTTATGGTTCTACCAGTACAGCAGGTCGTCCAGGTCCAAAAGCAGCACTGTACTGTAATGACTGTAGGTGTATTAGTTTTCCTAAAATGCTCTGTTACTTTTACATCAGATGGACACAAACCTTCTAAATATTTTCAGTTCAGTCCACAGAATATTTTCCCAGAATTCCTGGGGATGATGAAGATGTTTTTGTAAATGGGTCTTTCTGTTCTTTTGGGTCACCAGGAGTTGTACCTTAGAACTCTCCCATGGAAGAGATTTGGTCCAGTCTCTCCTAATAAACCCTGACAATAACCGAGGCAGTGAGGATTATTGAGCTTTAGATGTTGTTCTGGGTTATTGTGTGATCTTTGTGAACAAATGTTCTTCGTCATAGTTAATTCATAGTTTAATAAGATTTTTCGTATTAAATAAATGCACTTTCCATCATGGGAGAAGTGGAGGTGGTTGAGGAGAATAAATACCTCGGAGTTCACCTTGACAACAGACTAGACTGGAGACTGAACAGTGAAACCGTCTATAAGAAGGGACAGAGCAGACTGGACTTCTTGAGGAAGCTTAGGTCCTTCAAGGTTTGCAGCAAGATGCTGGAGATCTTCTACAAGTCTGTTGTGGAGAGTGTAATCTCTTCAGCCGCCATCTGTTGGGGTAGCAGCATCAGAGCCAGGGACTTAAAAAGGCTCAACAACCTGATAAAGAAGGTTCTGGTTCTGTTCTTGGGACGACTGGAGATGATAATGCAAAGAAAGATTCTTCATAAAATCGAGAATATTATGGACAACCCTGAGCATCCTCTTCATGAGACAGTCATACAGCAACAGAGCGTCTTCAGTCAGAGGCTTCTTTGGGTCTGTTGTAAGACAGACTGCTGCAGGAGATCCTTCCTGCCCACAACCATCAAGATCTACAAAAACTCCTTGAAGAACCTTGGATAATATGAGTTACAACAACCTTTAATTTCCCTCTGGGATCAATAAAGTAATTTTGAATTGAACTGTATTAAGTCCTGATTTATTTGTTTCATAAACAGATATTGATTCTGCTGTTTTCTATTTACTCAGGCTATTTATTTCTGACATTAAGGCTAAAGTTATTGAAGCTATTCTTAAGAATTATGGCTCTACCCTCTTAATAACACTGTATTAAATATGTCAATAAGAGAGTAAATATATTTTCCCTGCACTATAAATATGAACAACTTGTCTCTCTAAACTGTAGGTGGACACTAACAGGCTTTTATTGTGAATGCGGACTGGAACATGAATGATGACAGAAAGCTAACCCACAGTCCGTCGCCCCAACCAGAACATGTCTTCTGCTCCTCTAACTATCACAGCTCCTTAGTCAGCTGCTGTGTGGAGGTGAAGGACACCCCCTAACTGTCTACATGATAATCAGAGTTTCTCATCTATTTGGCAGACAGCAACTCTCCACAGATGTCTGTTTGTGCTATTTCATGATGGAGCAACAATTGCCCCTTGTAATATTTCTAACATCTAAATGTGAAGTTTAGGCCATCCAGCTGGTGATAGGTCAGAACTTAGGAAAACATACTGTATGTGTGGGAGAAACTGTCATGACATCCAGTGTGTGATTCTCACCAGGAACGTGGCGATGGCCATGCCGATGATGAAGCCAGCGATGACATCAGACCAGTGGTTCCGGTATTCAGCCACACGATTCAGACCGGTAAGGAAGGCCAGACACATGAAGCCCAGAGACATGACTGGCTTGGCCAGGCGAGTCCCTTTGGCCTGCACCGTGCAGGTCACATACATCTACCAGGAGGAAGACATGTTGGGATGAGAAACACACTCTTCCTCTTTATTTACATACCTCCAAATAAAGCCAGCTCAGGGCACAAACAACCAGTTTCAATTATATTACATTTAATTCACTTCAGTTACAGAATTTAGATTCACAATTTATCCTATAATACAGTTGAATATTATACAGTTATCTCGCAATTCTAAACAATTGTATTCAGCAAATCCTAAAGTGCCAATTAGGTTGTCAATTCCATTCTACATTTTTAGCAGTAAAGACAAAGATGTTGCCTAAACTAAAGTGACAAGCACGGAAAAATGTAAGAGAGGAGGAGTGAGTAAAGAAAGAAAAAAGAACAAGAGAAAAGGTGAATAGATCACAACAGGAAATCAATCCATCCATCCATCCGTCTGTCCGTCCATCCATCCATCCATCCCAGCTATCTCCAGTGGTTGTTGGATGAGGGGCAGGGTACAGATTGCCAGTCCATCACAGTACAACATACAGCCCATAAAATGGGTTTTATCATTTGCCCCAAAACACACAAAACAGACCCTAAGAGAGCACGGCCACTTACAAAGAGAAAACTACTCTATACATATTAAGAGCTGCAGAGAAACAACTAGTGACATCCCCGTTTAGAGACATAGTTCAAGTCAAAGATCAAGTAAACATGTAAGGCTTACACTATAACGGATATTTATCTGAACTGTTGTTTTCCCCTGTTTAATGGATTTATAGGTTCTATCTAGGCTTTAAAGTTTGAAGTTCTGTAAAGGAAGAAAAACATGTTTGGAATTTATTACAAGGCACAAAAAGGTCCAAAATACTGGAAAAAAGATCTTCTTGTTCATGCAGGATAAAAGTCTTCAACCCACAAACAGAAATGAAGATATTTTTCTTCTTGTGATAGATAAAAAAGGGTTTACAAAGACACCAGCCTTATATATAGATTTAAATATAAATGGCTCCAAATTACTTCAAGACAACATTTATTCTGATTTTGGACTGAAATGTACTTTTATTCCCCATCCACCTGGAAAAGGCTGAAACTGTTGCACAAAGGAACTCTGCAGCACATCCATTCATACACTTATTTAATAATGATCCTAATGATTTACTTTCACCACGAGCTGTGATATGCAGACACTAACTCACACTTACAAGGCATGTCTACACAAATGGATTTTAGCTGCCAGCTACAACTAAATCCTTAAAGAATGCTGAAACCCTCAGGAGTTTGTGTTTCAAGCATTTCCTTGTTGTTGAGTTTATGTTTTCTGGATCTGGCCACATTCTGTCCCTTCCTCTGTGTTCATTATACTAACTTCTAATTTATTGTTAGTTCATTCCTTTGTGTTTAATTTCTTAGTGTATTCTTGTGTTCTGTTCCTTGAACATTTGTCTTAGCTTACTGATGGTGGTCAGAGGGGGGCGCCAGTGTTCAGCAGCCTAGCTTTGGTCAGTGTGCCCCAGGGCAGCTGTGGCTCCAATGTAGCTCACCATCACAAGTGTGTGAATGACTGAATGTAGTGTGAAGCGCTTTGTGGTCTAAATAAAGCGCTATACAAGTACAGAGCATTTACCATTTTATTGTCAGGCCTTTTCTCCCCCAGTCGGCAGTTCCTTTTTTAGTTCAGCTCCCTCTTTGTTAATTAGTCCACCCCCTCAGCTTCCCTGCTTTCACTCTGCTACAGCAGTTCCACATTTTCTCTGATTTGTTCTTTTGGTTTCTTTGTCATTTTTCACCCGCCTCTGTCTTAGTTTTTCATTGTTTCTTTGCTGAATTCTTTTGTTTCTCTGCCTGCGTTCCATGATCTGCTCCTCCAGTGAGTTTTCTCCATTTTGTTCATTATTAAACTACTCTGTTTATCCACTGTCTATCTCTGCACTTGGGTCGTTCTAAGCGTCAAACATGACGAGAGAAAGTGAAAGCAGACCATGGGCAACATGTTTTTGGTGCAATGACACACTCGTGTGATGTTCACACTCAAACTACTGTGAGAGTGTGTGGGTATACCTAGACAGCTTTACACTACAATGCATTAGCTACATATTCAGTGTCTATAATAGAAAAAACAACATTAAAATAAAAGGTGTGATCATCAAAAAAGGTTTGAATGTAGAATCTTTGTACAGAGCAGCTGTCCCTATCATGTCAACCGCTATAACTACAAACATTTCTAAACTCTAAATCCATTACTTTAAGGTCAGATGGACAACATGGCAACAAATGAATCATCATGCAGCATCCCTGCACTTCAACCTTTAGATGTTTTTCCTCACCTAATAGCTTCAACTACATAGTCACTACATAGTCACAAATAGCTTTACAAGTAGATCACACATACAAGCATAACAACATGTGCAAAAAATAACACATGTTAGACATTGAATCATACTGTGGAATATAAACCCATATGCCCTTTGAACAAGTGAGTGAATGAGGAAATATCAGATATCTCAGTCCAAGTGCATACAGCACAGAAGCATGAGTGAGCCATGTGGTGTTCCCTCTCTCCTGTGTTGTGCTGATAACAGGGAGTGCAGCAGTCTACCATTTATCGGTCAGCTAATGTGATAAAAAGGAGCTGGATAAAAGTAGCCAAAGTACCCTGAATACTGCGTTTGAGTGAAATTATTTTAACCAAACTAAACTCAACTCAGAAACCTGAGTTAAGCTCAAATTGCTACTGGCCAAGCTACAAGTCCAAGTCCCAAAAAGAATCTTTTAGTCCAAGTCAAGTCATTATTACCTGAAAGTGAGAAAGAAATAAGAAAGTAGGGTGTAGATTTTAAGACTAAAATAATGGCAGCCATACTTGGTTTGCTTTATTTAAAAAACAAATAAAGTACATATACAGAAATTGTCCTACTGTTCATATGTGAGAGATACAGATATTGATGGAGTCAGATTACATTAAAATACATCAACAGTTTTACTTTTATTGGTTAGAAGGTACCCCACAGTTCCTTATTCCTTTCTTAGGGGTGAATTCTTCATTTAAACAGTTTATTTTTCATAGGACTCATATTTCCAAGGTGGCATTGAACGCCCCATTTGTGTATCAGAAAACTGTTGTTGACAGATGTTCCTAAAACGTGACTTTTGAGCGTGACGTTAGGAGCAGTGTATGAGAGGAGCAGTTGGGATGTCGTTTTTAATGTTTTGGTTTAAAAATAAAATACTTGGACAAAAGACAACCCCAGTGGTCATCTCTGCCTTAAAGCTGCAACATATCCCCCAAACCATATACCACCAAGCTAACACAGTAGCATGTGGAGAACAATAAAATATGCTTGAAGTGAACTTTAAGACAATGAATAATCGACATTACATCAGAAAAACTTATAAAGGTTTTGGGAAGTCATAAAATGTATCCAGTATTTTGACTTAATTCAGCGGTTCTCTAACTAAACTCAGCAAAAAAAGAAACGTCCCTTTTTCAGGACTGTGTATTTCAACAATAATGTTATAAAAATCCAAATAACTTTACAGATCGTCATTGTAAAGGGTTTAAACAATGTTTTCCATGCATGTTCAATTAACCATAATCAATTAATTAACATGCACCTGAGGAATGGTCGTTAAGACCTTAACAGCTTACAGAAAGTAGGCATTTATGGTCACAGTTCTAAAAAGGCAGGACACTAAAGAGACTTGTCTATCGACTGTGAAAAACACCCAAAGAAAGATGCCCAGGGTCCCTGCTCATCTGCGTGAACGCGCATTAGGCATGCTGCAGGGAGGCATGAGGACAATAAATTGCCATGTCAGCAGTGTGAGACACCTAAGACAGCGCTACAGGGAGACAGGAAGGACAGCTGATCATCCTCGCAGTGGAAGACCACGTGTTACAACACCTGCACAGGATCGGTACATCCGAATATCACACCTGCGTGACAGGTACAGGATGGCCACAACAACTGCCCGAGTCACACGAGGAACACACAATCCCTCCATCAGTGTTCAGACTGTCCGCAATAGGCTGAGAGAGGCTGGACTGAGGGCTTGTAGGCCTGTTGTAAGGCAGGTCCTTACCAGACATCACCAGCAACACAAACCCACCTTCGCTGGACCAGACAGGAGTGGCAAAAAGTGCTCTTCACTGATGAGTCACGGTTTTGTCTCACCAGGGGTGATGGACGGATTGGTGTTTATTGTTGAAGGAATGAGCGTTACACCGAGGCCTGTACCCTGGAGCGGGATCGATTTGGAGGTGGGGGGTCCGTCATGGTCTGGGCCGGTATATCACATCACCATCGGACTGAGCTTGTTGTCATTGCAGGCAATCTCAATGCCTTGCGGTACAGGGAAGACATCCTCCTCCCTCATGTGGTACCCTTTATGCATGGTCATCCGGACATGATCCTCCAGCAGGACAATCCCACCAGCCATACTGCTCGTTCTGTACGTGAGTTTCTGCATGACAGCAATGTCAGTGTTCTGCCATGGCCAGTGAAGAGCCCGGATCTCGATCCCATTGAGCACGTCTGGGACCTGTTGGATCGCAGGGTGAGGGCTAGGGCCATTCCCCCCAGAAATGTCCAGGAACTTGCAAGTGCCTTGGTGGAAGAGTGGGGTAACATCTCACAGCAAGAACTGACAAATCTGGTCCAGTCCATGAGGAGGAGATGCACTGCAGTACTTCAAGCAGCTGGTGGTCACACCAGATACTGACTGGTACTTTTGATTCTGAGCCTCCCTTCATTCAAGGACACATTATTCTATTTCTGTTAGTCACATGTCTGGGAAACATTTTTAGTTTATGTCTTATGGTGTTGACTTTTTTAGTGTTCATACAAATATTTACACGCATTAAGTTTACTGAAAGTAAAAACAGTTGAAAGTCAGAGGACGTTTCTTTTTTTGCTGAGTTTAATTCTGCTGGGTCCCGCTTATATAAAAATGTTCACCCCCCCCCCCCCCCAGTGTAATTATCACTTTTCATTAATGTATTATTTCATTTTTTATTACTCTATTTACTCATAAACTCTCTCTCTGTGCACAATTGGTTTAAAACACAAAGAACTCTGAGGGAAAAGAATTGTAAAAGTTTAGCAAAACTGAGGTCTTAAATCATAATTTTTTCAGTAACAAGTGTGAGCCTGCTGTGATGTCACTTTTCCCTTGTCCACATGTAGCCGAGTATCTCACAAAACAAAGATTTTCAAGGCACTGTGAATTTATCTTTTTAAAAACTCTGGCCAAAGTGAAGATTTGCGTTCTTTCCATTTAAGCGTTTGCGTTGGGACAGAAATAACTGTAGTTTTCGGCTCTACAATGTCACTTTCCACTCAGAAACAGCATCTATGTCTTCAGGGATGTGTTGGCATCATCGATTGTCCAAGCGCTTTTTGCTTGCTTGTTTTTACACATAGATATATATACTGACTAGATGTCGCCTTGGGCTTCGAAGCATACGTCAACACCGCCGCCATCTTGGGTCGGGGATCTGAAGCGCCAAATTAGTTTGCCCACATTCAGATCAACTCTGAAGATGCCGGACTTTTGTGCTGCATACGGTTGTTCTACCGACAGAAATGAAATAAACAAACAGCAAGGGATAACATTTCACAGGCGAGAATGTGTTTTATGACATTGTGGTTACGAAATTATATTGTTTCAATATCATGTTTAAGTCATTTTTCAACGACCGCCATGTAGTTAAACCCATGCTAACTTTAGTTAGTTAGTTAGTTACCCATGCTAGTGCAAGTTGTTCAGAAAAATTCTAATTAAATTAAATCAGAAAATTAAACATTCTGCGAAAAACATGTATTCTTTTCTTTTCAATGTAATAATAAAATTAAAAAGCAGCAGTCTCAAAAACCCAATAATGCCTGCTCCATTTTTTAGATTTTATCTTCATCCTCCTGTCAGTTTTTAGATGAATGATTATTATAGATTTCGTTTCTATGTGGACCTACTGGATCTTTGCCACTTTTGTCACACAAAGATACACCTATGCCAGCTCTGTTTGTCTGTAAAGCTCCACTTGCGCTCTAATATCTTGTAAACAGTCGCAACGCCGTGCGCGCAGCACGGTGAAGGGCACAGTGGTGCAGCGCATCAAAGCCCGCTGTCTTACGTCTATGAAACGGTTCAGAACCACGAAAGCTTCGGAAATGTGTCGTATTGCATGCATCGCACCAGTCACTTTAAGTATTTAAGTATTCTTATTAGTCCACGGACATTTTCATCAATTTATGAAATTGCCCTGGACAGCACGTGAAAAGTGGACATGTCCGGGGAAAAGAGGACGGTTGGTCACCCTATTCATGGCAATGACCACAAAGTTAATGTTATCCTATGAAAGAAAGAGCTAGGTAATGTTAAGTTATGTTAGTGTAAGTTGAAGAAAACCAATGATGAATATAATATAATTGCAAGATGGTGAAGAGTTGCCTAAAGTTTGTCGGTGTTAGTTTGTAAAGTTAATCGTTGATGTGAATGACGATGTTCACACAATTTTTTTTTTTTTCAATTTTCTCTGGACTCGATCATAAATACATGTCTGTCAGTTGGAACAAACCAAAAAACAAACCAAAAACCATTTGAGATTTATGGTTATTTAATTTCGGCCTAGATTGACGCCAATGCATTAAGGGGGATTGGATCCCCGCTGCAAGATGGCGTCTCTATTGACGCATTCGTTCCAATGAGAAGCAGTAGTCAAGGCGACATCTAGTCCGTATATATATCTATGGTTTTTACAGGCTCAATTACTGCTCTATGTTGAAGTTAGAACATAGAACGTTACTCTTAGTGGATAGGATTTGGGGGAACTACTGCCCCCTACAGGTTTTTTGCATGTCTATGAATGTGCTTAACAACACACTTATGTGGTTAGTGGACAGGGTTATTTTTTAAACGAGGTGGTGAGGGTATTTGCTTTTAAAAACCGTGGCTACATGTGTCCATGTCTTTATCTGCCAGGTGAAGGTGCGTGTGTGTGTCCTGCATCACGAATTTGGTTCATTGAACATTCCTTTTAGAAACATGCCACTATATGAAGGTTTCTTGTTACAGTAAAATTTGTGGCCGTGATCACTGCCCTCACCCTAAAAGCTCCTTCCCACACCACAGTAATCAGGACTCACTGTGAAACAGAACGGCTGTCTGTCGGAGCTCATTTTCTCGCACAGTACCACAAAAATCGGGGCTTTCTACAGGTTGTGTTCTGATGTAGCTGACTGTGCCAAAGACATGGATTATTACCATGGGTGTAACAACCGCGGAGTACGCGTGGGACATGTCCCCCGCACTTCCCGTATCAGTGCCCTGCGTCCCCCACACAGCCTTTACAGCCTTCTTAACCGTTAGTATGTTGTAACGGATTTTTCCGAGCCGTCTTTGAACGCACCGTAAGTTAACGCAGCCAGTGGGTCATGATCGTCAGGTGCTGGAAAGAGCAGAGAGAGCAGTGCAGCACAACATGTCTAACAAGCCAGCCACAGCCAGCAAAAGGCAAAAAACTTTGGACAGTTTCTTCCATACAAGCTGTGGAAGATGAGATATGCTGTTGCGTGCAGATAACATTAGCTTAAGGATGTGTTAGATACCGGCAGGTATAATCTTTTTCAAAATATATTCGAAATCATATTACTTGGTAACAATAGCACTTACATATTCTCACTGTTATGGGGGAAACTTCAGAGCAATTTCTTGAGATCACAGCCATGTCTCTACTCAAAAGGGTTTAAGAACAGCTTTAATATTGATGTGGGTATGTGTTTTTAAAACATTTGGGGCGAAAACTGCAAGAATGTTAATTAACAATACTAATGTTGGGGTTTAGCTAAGCTGTGTTACCTTGTTAGTTTATGCTAGTAATGAACCCAATTCTCTTCCATTTTCCAAGTAGAGCCAGTGCTCACTATTGCTTTCCACATATTGAAATCCTTTGTACACAATATTAGTGATATTATCAATCTTTAAAAGAAAAGTGGGAAAGAAAAAAATCAGGGAGGAGGGATAACGCCAGAGGCCAGCAGCAGGGGAGAGGATGCACGTTTTTCCACAGGTAAAAAGAAATTAAAATTGGCTAAGATAATAAGACATAAATTGCTAGGCAAAACCAAGCAGGCATCAGGAGAGGGTTATTAAAGATTTTTCAAAATTGCTGTCATTCCCACTTCAGAAATATCTTTTGTTTGTATTTTAATAGGTAGCTCAGGGAGAAAGCCTTGTGACAGGGCAAAAACTAGGCTGCAGAACTGACAGGCAGGCAGAAACAGAAGACTGTTATATAGCAGGAAAACTGACAAACATTTCCTTTGCTTGCATTAACAATATTGTGATCTGCAGGTAAATAGATAAATAAATATTTACCATAACTCAAAAGTAGAGTTCTTAACATGGGACAAACAGAAAGTTACAAATAGTTAAGTTAAACAGATACATTTTTCACTAAAACAATCTTTTCCGACTGAATATAAACATTTAAAAAATGACAACTTTATATCAACTAGTTTAGTTTCTGAGCTCCTTAACTCCATGATGAAGCTTTACTTCATCATGTCCAAGTATTCATTTGGACCATCCTGTCCTTATTATCTCTGTTGTCTAACTCAAAGACAGCAAATATTTTTTTAAACATCTGGCTGAATATTTCTTTACTAAAACTTGTCTTGCTTTAAATAACAAAATCACTGTGAGAACTTAAAGGGGGGGTATAATGCAAAATGGACTTTCTGAAGCTTAATATCCTGAGAACCTGTCTTTCCCTCATTAAAAACATGCCCTAAGTGTCGCTCTGACACATTCACTCATGTTAGAGTAATCTTTGAGTCTCTGCTGGTAGTTCTCGGGGTTGCTGAAACGCCTGCTCCCACCTATCCCCACCTTTTCCACCCATCTCCTCCTCCGGCCTTACATACTCAGCCGAGAGCCTCGCCCCTGCTGAGCTCCCCTGCCCTTCCCCACCTCACACAACTCCGGCTGAATCCCAGGTGCAGTAATAATAACACACCAGCTGCAGCTGCGCTTCTTTTATGGGTTATTTTGTCCGACTCCGTGCTGCGATGATGCACGGTATGTGACGAACTGAAGGGGGAGTGTCAGAAAGAGTAGGAGGGTCTTAGAGAGGCACAGGCGAAAATCAAGGCGTCCAATATGGAAGTAAGTTCCTTTAAGGTGGATTTGGATATATGATGGACTATTAAAAGACTTAAGGTGACAATTTTATTGGAGTGTTCTATAGAAGGGTAATATGTGCCTGGAAGAAGCATAATACCCCCCCTTTAAAATATAACTATTTGACTACAAACATGGAATAGACATTTCGGAAGTGCATTTTTGCTGTTTATTTTACATTTTTATCAGTTTTATTGTTGTCCTGGAATAATCACTTTATTAGAGGACTTTAATCAGACCCTTATGGATGTAAAAAGACAGTTTTGTTTGAGATGGATCGGTTTTGTCACATTTATTGGACTACAAAGGGGTGAGTCACACCTTTTTATCTCCTTCTGCAGGGGTGTGTATGTGTGTTGGGAAAAGCAGTCATGCCTATAGTTATGACTGTATCATTGATTGGCATCCATAATTGAAATCGCAAGACTCTTAGCTTTCTAATGATATAAAATATGTATAAGTTCATAGAAGTTAGAAGTGAGAATTTCAGTGGATTTCAACCAGCAACAGGCTAGCCCTGAATGCGGGCCATTGGAACACTAACGGGTAAGCCATCGATCCATCCATTGTCTATGCCACTTGTGGGGTCTTGATTAGATGGCTTTTTAACCACTGAGGAAAAGTATTACTGCATGTGAGAGGATGATAAATCACACAATAGGCCACTGAAAATTTTTTTGTCCCCCTCACTTCTGAGATGATGGTTACGCCCTTGATCATTACGTCATCCAGCTCGGGACTCGGCTGTTGAAACACCAGTGCATCGCGGTGTATAATGTAGCGAGTGCTCTGCAGTATTGGGGGAACGCCTGCAGTCCTCCTAGTTTCCCAGCTGTAGTCGTTGCTCCATCTGTGCTGATCTCTACAAGAGGCGTGTTTCCACTATCGGACCTTCAGGGTAATTTAACCAGATCTGTTTCTGACGGGGTAACCTGTTGGCCCGCTTCTCTCAGCCGCCGTGTCTCCATACACAATCAGCCCTTTAAGGAATCAGCTAAAGACATCCACATATCAGTTTCAGCAGCGAGTAATGTCACTGATCAGCGCAAAAGGGTAGAGCAGCAGAAGTAATGAGATCCACATGGAAGAAACAGGGCTTGTTGCTGTGTTTCTGTTATAAACTGCTTCGCCAGCAACTGCTCTTATTATTTTTACAAAGTCAGTTTTTTGGCTACATCTGCTCATTTCCCTCTGAATTACAACCACACAGTGTGATTTAACCACAGCTCCTGCTGAGCAACTTGATCGGGCCATTCTGAGTCCTACACCCTCCCAGACTTGTACTCTGGTTCCTGAAATGGGCCAGAAAAATGCCCTGTGGGCCCGGCCCTGTGGGTCCGGCCCAATGCAGTGGAGCCATGCGCATATTGGGAAGGTCCGGTCAGATTACCCTGACAGTGGAAAAACATCTTTTATATGAGCAGTTGAGCATTTGCAGGTGTTTGGTGTAACAAAACCAAAGGCCAGATATGCTTTGTCATGTTTTCTATTCTTTGGCAGGGAAGGAAGTTGGTTTAGCTGATGATGTTTTATTTTCCACTTTGTATTTATGTGGGAGCCTCGTCAAAAACCAGTCAGGTATATTAGCTTTTAAATTGTATCTTTTCATACCCCCCATGCAATGACTCTGAGGCCCCTCTTAGGGGTAGCTCCCCCCACTTTGGGAACCACTCCCCTTTTATTTGGACCTAATATAGCAAGCTAACTTTAACATTGGCTGCAAGCTAATTCCAACAATAGCAATTTCTCATGTCATAGTCTGAGTTTTAAGTGCGAGTCATCGGCGTGCTGCTGAAGTCAAATCATAAGTCCCTGAAAGGTGATTCTAATCTAGACTTAGAGTCCGGGTCCAAGACTCGAGTACTCTATATTCCTATTAGAAACAGACTTTGAACATGGGAAATAAAAACAGAGAATCTGGCACCGCACACTGAAAAACAATGAACTTATGTACGACACAGATCAAGTGAAATACATGGGGATGATTTGGCAGCAGAGGTGAAAGTCATAACTGGAGATTAAAGGTGACTACAATGAACCCGGAGGAGGACTAACATGAGAGCAAAATAAAACAGGCTTGACGAGCTCGAGAAAGGTAAACCAATTTAACACAAAATAGAAAAACACAAGGAGGGAAAAGCCTCAACAAACTGAGAAACAGCAATAAACAAACTTAATGGCAAGACCTTCTGAACAATAATACAACGACTACAAATATGGCAAGACCTGAACTAAAATAAAAAGTAGAACCTGA
This sequence comes from Valencia hispanica, assembly GCA_963556495.2. NCBI lineage: Eukaryota > Metazoa > Chordata > Actinopteri > Cyprinodontiformes > Valenciidae > Valencia > Valencia hispanica. The sequence goes on along the minus strand of OY747716.1, from coordinate 3,042,200 downwards.
AACATACAAATGTATTTCAAATATTCAGAGATTAGAACCCAAGAATAACCTAGGGAAAACGACCAATCAAAGAACTAAAATGGCAGAAACTAAAAAGCTTAAATTAAACGAAATCCATTGGAGGGCAAATCATATCAATTCTTAAAAACATCATAGAATTTCAAAAAGGTTACTTCACCTTTAACTAATAATTAACATTGTTCATACAGTTTCCCCAAATAAAACACAAGTACTTTTCAAGCATTTTCAAGGATTTTAAGCCCCCATACAAACCCTAAACTAAGGCTGTTAAGATCAAGGTGATAACACGGGTCGATTGATTTGGAGGATTAAGGCAAATAATTGGTTTTAACGCAATTAACACATGCACAGGATGAGTCGCCCTGGTTATCTCAAATTTCAACCCATGCTGTTTTTCAGTGCTAGCTCATCACATAGACAGCATGGCAGACCCAAACTGTATCTTCAGGTCCATAGGAACGTCTCTTCGCAGACCATAGAGACGTGATTATGTTTTATGATGTTGATTGCACTTTGATAAAAACAGCATAAAGTACAAGTTCTACTCCATCAACTTCTTTCAAGGCAAATGAAAGACGTTTTTGGTTGCAAGCGATCTGATAAAGCAACTGGAACGAGAAGATTAAAAATGCAGTGATCTGCAGCGATCACTAAACCTTTACTAACAAACAAGCTAACATCGTTAATCAAAACAGCAGCTGCAATAATAACTACAAAGGATAACACATACAGGTTCAACATCGCACCAGTTACACACCCATTGTGGTGTTCATAAGAAATAATTCAACGGTTGTTGAGAAAACTTCAATTCAGACATACTTTATTGATCCCAGAGGGGAATGAAGTGTGTTCTAAGAGTAGGTGTAGATTGTGAGGGCTGCATCCAGGAAGGATCTCCTGTAGCAGTCTGTGTTGTGAGAAGACTGCAAAAGCTTCTGAATAAAGACACCCTGTGTTGTAGGATAGTCCAATGAGGAGGATGCTGGGAGTTGTCCAAAATTAATAAGAAGCAATCAGCTTTATATTCAGGAAATCAGGTAACTTGACTTGGCAACTGGCCGGAAGATTAATGGTTAAAGGTTACACAGAAAGTGAGACTCATTTTTTGTCATATTTAGGAATGAATAATTGTGGGTTGGTCACAGCTATGCTGTGATTAATTAGATTAAAAGTTTTTTGATCATCTGACAGCCTAAAAATAAATATGTACTCTGAACGACACCTTCAGGAACCATGATGGTCTCAAAGACTTTTGTGGGGGTTGGAAAATAAAATAAATTGATACTTAAATAAAGGAAGCTGAAATAAAATTTGTGTTAAATGGTTCAATTAGATCATTCATACAAATTTAATTCAAATTCAAAAATAACTCATTGATCCCAGAGGGAAATTAAGTGTTGGTATAGCTCATATAATTAATTCTTTAAGGAGTTGTTGTTGATCATGATGGCTGTGGGCAGGAAGGATTTCCTGTAGCGGTCTGTGTTGCAGCGAAACTGAAGAAGCCTCCAACTGAAGACACTCTGTTGTTGTATGACAGTCTCATGAAGAGGATGCTCAGGGTTGTCCATAATTGTTTTGATTTTTATGAAGAATCCTTCTTTACATCATCATCTCCAGATGTTCCACAGTCGTCCCTAGAACAGAACCAGCCTTCTTAATCAGGTTGTTTAGTCTTTTTAAATCCCTGACTCTGATGCTGCTACCCCAACAGATGATGGCTGAAGAGATTACACTCTCCACAACAGACTTGTAGAAGATATGCAGCATCTTGCTGCAAACCTTGAAGGACCTAAGCTTCCTCAAGAAGTACAGTCTGCTCTGTCCCTTCTTGTAGACGGCTTCACTGTTCAGTCTCCAGTCCAGTCTGTTGTCAAGGTGAACTCTGAGGTATTTATAGTCCTCAACCACCTCCACTTCTTCTCCCATGATGGAAACAGTTTTTGACTTATCCTTGTTTCTTCTGAAATCTACAATCATCTCTTTAGTTTTGTTCACATTCAATGTGAGACGATTGTTTCCACACCATGTCACAAAGCAGTCCACCAGCTCTCTGTATTCAGCTTCTTGTCCATCTCTGATACACCCGACAATTGCAGAGTCATCTGAGTATTTCTGCAGATTACAGGTCTCTGATTTGTACTGGAAGTCTGAGGTGTACAGAGTGAAAAGGAATGGTGAGAGTACAGTCCCCTGTGGTGCTCCTGTGCTGCTGACCACCTGGTTTGACACACAATTCTTCAGTCTCACAAATTGTGGTCCGTTGGTCAGGTAGTCATTGATCCAGGCGATTGTTGAGGGCTCCACCTGTGTCTTCAGGAGTTTCTGACAAAGCAAATCAGGCTGAATTGTGTTAAATGCACTGGAGAAATCAAATAACATGATCCTCACAGTGCTGGCTGCTTTGTCCAGATGACAGTGGGTTGGTTGAAGCAGATGGATGATGGCATTTTCAACTCCAATTCCACAGTGATAAGCAAACTGCAGTGGGTCCTGATATGTTCTTGTTTGCTTATTCAGGGGTGCCAACAGGAGTCTCTCCAGGACCTTCATGATGTGGGATGTCAGGGCAACAGGTCTATAGTCATTGATGATTGAGTTTTTTTTGGTACTGGAACAAGGCAGGATGTCTACCACAACACTGGAACCTGGAGTTAGGTTGAAGAGGTGCTGCAGAATCCCAGAAAGCTCCTGTGAAAAGGCCTTCAGGACTCTGGGGCTGACACCATCTGAACCTGCAGCCTTGTTCCGGTTAAGTTTTTCCAGCTGCCTCTTCATCTCACTTTTGGAGACAGAAAAATGGGAGTGGGAGGCAAAGGGGGTAGCAGCATTTCCTGACTTGGAGCTGACACAGAGCTGCTCTGCACAGGCATTCAGGACTCTGGGGCACCTTGAATTACCCTGTTGTTAAAAGTGTGCTATACAAATAAAATTGCCTTGCCTTGCCTTATAACCAACTAACTAATCTTTGAACTAGGTCACATATGTATGGACTAAAATGCTCTAACATTTAATAACTTAGCTGAAGATCACATCAGGGGCCTCCTGATTGGTGATCCTTCCCTTCAAGGGGACGCAGAAGCTGAGGAGGACCAGAGGACGACCTTTGGGGTCACAGCATGGATCAGCTACAAGGGAAGCGTACACAGTTCATCACAGAGTCCAGATTTAATATCTCATTGAGACGGGCAAAAAGAGGCTACATAACATCTCTCCCTGTTGGATTTTTCTAGAGTCCTGACAGATGACGAGATAACGTGTGGCCATCCTTGGGGGCAGGAGGTCGTCAGAATCTTTTCCCACCAATATAAATGAAGTGGTGAACAAAAGAAAACCACAAATGGCATAAATAAAGATCCCGGTGGGTTTTTCATTCTGGCAAACAAGTTATGTCTCAACAAGGTCATCTGAATGGACGATCCCTGGTTACTTTGAGCTAATTCCATGGCCAGCATGAATCATGTCTGATTATAAATTGATTGTTTGATCATTGTCTTTTTTTTGTCGGTTCTCTTCACACCCATTATAAATTGTATCAACATCTTGAAATATTAAACTATTGTCACCTAATGGCAACACAGCTGATTCAAATGGTCCAACTACCTCCTCAGCAAAGTTCTACAGAGGTTCTGCTAATGAACCATCATTTGATTCAGGTGTGTTGAACCACACTGACCCTGGACACCTCTGTCTAAGGGGACCAACATAGAGGACTGACAGCTACAGCTGCTTCTCTGTAAACCATCTCAGACTTGAAGGTCCTTTGCTCTCAGAGAGCCTACAGGTGGTTACATAATTACAAGCTGAATTAATCAATAAACAGCCAGAGACTTTAATAAAGTTCAAAGTTCAAAAACTTCCGTTTTGTCTTGGTTGAGCTGGAGAAAGTTTTCTGTCATCCAGGATTTAATGTCTAAAATGCAGTTAAAAAGTGCATCCATTGGCCATGTGTCATCAGGAGACATGGAGATGTACAACTGTGTATCATCAGCATAACTGTGAAAGTTAACTCCATGTCTTCTGATGACACTGCCAAGAGGGAGCGTATAAAGGTTAAAAAGCACTGGACCTAAAATTGAACCCTGGGGTACACCACATGTGATCTTGTGGACCTTAGAGGAGCAGGTATCTAGACACCATAAAAGTCCTGTCTGTGAGATGGGATGTAAACCATTAGTGAACAGCACCAGAGAGGCCAATCTGTTTTAAACGGGTTAAAAGAATAGTGTGGTCCACTGTATCAAAGGCAGCGCTTAGATCCAGTAGAACCAGCACTGTTACCCACTGTGCATCATAGTTTAATCTGAAATTATTTTAAATTTTCAAAAGGGCCGTCTCTGTGCTGTGGTTCACCCTAAAACCAAACTGAAATTTATCTAGGACATTATGAACGTTAATAAAATCATTAAGTTGAAAACAAGGTTTTTCTAAGATTTTGTTTAAAAATTGGTAAGTTAAATTCTGGCCGAAAATCATTCAAATCTGAGTTGCTCTTCTTCAACAGGTGCCTCACTACCGCCCCTTTAAAGGCGGCAGGAAAGACAACTGTCTGAAGGGAGCAATTCATCATGGTTAAAATCTGATCTCTAAAGATCCATAAAATAGCTTAAAAAACAGGAGGGAATTGGGTCTAAAAGACATGTGGTGGTCCTCACTGAGGAGAAAACTGTATCAAGAATCTCAGCTTCTACCAGAATAAAGCTGTCCAGCGTTTCCTCTGGTAGAGACACACACTTAGATTTGTCTAAAAACATGTTACTTTGAGAAGATTAAATATTACATTCGATGGTGTCTACCTTCCCTCTGAAGTGGTCTGTGAACTCCTCATAGAGAGCGTTAGAGGGGTTTTTCACGGTAAAAAACATTACTTTTCTCCGCGTCCACCGCCTAGGAGGTAAGAAGCCCAACAACAGCCGGCCACGACCAATTGTTGCTAAATTCGAGCATTACAAGCAGAAAGAGCAGGTCAGAGGCCAGGGCAGAGAGCTGCGGGGAACGAATTACAGCGTTAATGATCATTATCCGAAGGAAATCCTGGATAGAAGGCGCGTTTTGTTCCCAATCAGAAATAAATATATCAGTGAAGGCATCAGAGCTACAGTAGCGCTAGATAAACTGTATGTTAATGGGCAGCTGTTCAGGGACCCCCAGCTTACTCCTTGGCTTTATTAGTCATGTAACACTGGTCAGATAAGAGTTGTTTTCAGTCAACTATAATGTAATGTTAGCACAGCTCTGTAAAGTTGTTTACATTACTCAATGTGGGCGGGGCCAGGGCTAAGCACTGGGATACTGGCTTATTTCTTTTCTCATCTTCACATGTCTATCACCAAATGTCTTTGTCACTCCTTTTTCCTTCTTTTATCACTCACACACACACATAGAATTTTTTCATAATATAACTATTTCTTTCTCTCTCACCCTTCACACCTTCACAACTTTCTTCTATTTCTCTCTTTCTTATATCTCGGCTTTTGGATTTTCAATCAGGCAACCCCAAGCACAAACTAATAATACACCTGTGTTTATCTGTTTCTATGGTGATATGGACTTTACAGCTTTTATCTCAAAACTATGACTACTCTAAGGTTTGTCACGTGGAATGTTCATGGAGCTGGCACCAGAGAGAAAAGAGTTAAGATTTTTAACCAGCTTAAAAGATTGAAGGCAGATGTCGTCTTATTACAAGAAACCCATAAATCTACCTCAGCTGCAGATGATCTTAAATCCCCTGAGTTTCCTAATGTGTTTTCTGCATGCTATAACTCTAGACAAAGGGATATTAATATTAATAAATAATAGCAATATTAATAAATAAAAATGTAAAATTTACAGTAATAGATACAGTTACAGATCCAGAGGGTTGATTTATTATAGTAAAACTATCTATACATAACCAAAAGTTATGTATTGTCAGTATATATGGTCCAAATGTTGATGACCCCTCCTTCTTTCATTCCTTCTTCTCGGTGCTCCTTGAACACATGGATTGCTCACTTCTTCTTGGGGGCGACCTCAACTTTGGTTTAAATGAAGAAATAGACGGGCTCAGCACAGCAGGGACTCAGCGCAGCTGGAAATCTATAGATATAGTTAAACAGTACATGAGCGATTATGGACTTTGTTATGCATGGCGATCTCTTCACCCCAATGACAAAAAATATACTTTCTTCTCAAATGTCCACCATTCATATTCTCGACTGGATTATTTGTTAGTCAGCAGCTCACTGTTGACTGACATTTCAGACACTGAGATACACCCTATAGCTGTTAGCGATCATGCTCCTGTTTCTCTAACTTTAGTAAATAAAACAAACACCTCAAAGCAAAAATTGGAGATTTAATATATCCATACTAAAGGATAAAGAATTTATAAAATATTTCAAAAAAGAGTGGGCCTCATATTTGGAATATAACGACCTCCCTGGTATGTCGCCATCCATTCTTTGGGAGGTAGGAAAAGCTGTGATTAGAGGTAAAATAATCTCATTCTCATCAAATAAAAAGAAAATGGAAAAAAACGTATTCAGGAATTGGAAGAAATTATTTATTCATTAGAAGCTTCTCTAGATGAGGAGAGACTAGGCAAAATCCGTAAAGCAAAGCTAGAATTAAATCAAATTATTAATAAACAGACCCAGTTCTTAATTCAAAGACTTAGGATAGAAAACTTTGAACAAGGTAATAAATCAGGTAGATTTTTGGCTAACCAGCTTAAAATGTATAAAGAAAAAACAACTATATCTGCTATTAAAGATCAGACCGGGAATACAGTATATGATCATGGAAGAATAAACAACACATTTAAAGAATTTTACAAGGCTTTATACTCACCAGAGATAAATCCATCAGATCATGAAATTGAAAATTCTTTGGATAACATAACACTACCTAAATTATCTGAAAGTCAAGCGATGGCCCTGGATTCACCACTAACAGCGGCTGAACTCCAAGAGGCCCTCCGAGGCATGCCCAATAAAAAGGCTCCAGGCCCAGATGGATTTCCAGCAGAGTTCTATAAAGAATTCTGGAATATTCTGGCAACAACATTCCACAGAATGCTGCAGGAAACCAAGGAAAATGGCCGACTCCCACCAAATATGAATTCTGCCTACATTAGTCTTCTGCTAAAATCAGGTAAAGACCCTTTGTTTCCTACCAGCTATCATCCCATATCCCTTATTAATGTTGATCTTAAAATAATCTGCAAAGCCCTCGAAAAAAGGATAGAGAAAGTAACCCCTCTTATAATCCCCTCTGTGGATTGTGCGTTGTGGTGACGGGGTAAGCCGTATTGCGTCATTTCCTGTTGTCACTGCTGTGCTCCGTGGAGCTGTTTTGGTGTTCAAACGCTCTTGAATTGATCTTATTTTCTCTGTGCTGAGGCTTTTCTAAGTTATTTTAACACATAATCACACTAAAACACACATTTTGTGGTGGTGTACTTTACGTTTTGGGAACTCCTCGTGTTTCACACAGTTTTTCTTTGGGTGGAAGGTATCGCTAGCTCAGTTAGCTTAGCTTCATTGCGGCTATGGCTACTCTTCTCTCTCCTGTCTCTAACTCTTCTCTTCTCTCTTGCTCTCTCTGTCAGATGTTTAGTTACTTCCCTGGCTCCTTTAGTGATAATGGTAACTGTAATAAATGTAATATTTTTGTAGCTTTGGAGGCGAGGGTATCAGAATTAGAAGCACGGCTCCGCGCTGTTGAAAAACCAGCAGATAGCCGAAGCCCATTAGCCAGCGCGGATCCAACAAGGATAGAACCCCCTAGCTGTCCTCCGGTAGAGCCCGCGCAGCCGGGACCTCTAGGCGGCTGGGTGACTGTACGTAGGAAGCATAGTTCTAGGACCCAGCCCCCGGGCCACCACCAACCCGTTCGCGTTTCTAACAGATTTTCCCCGCTCAGCGACACACCCGCTGAGAAGCCGGCCCTGGTAATTGGCAGCTCTATAGTCAGAAACGTGGCATTAGAGACACCATTGACCATAGTCAAATGTTTGCCAGGGGCCAGAACGGGCGACATCAAATCCTACCTGAAACTGCTGGCTAAAGATAAGCGTAAATACAGTAAGATTGTTATTCACGCTGGCGGTAATGACACCGGGTTACGCCAATCGGAGGTCACTAAAATTAGTGTTGCTTCGGTGTGTAAGTTTGCCAAAACAATGTCAGACTCTGTAATCTTTTCTGGTCCCCTGCCTGATCGGACCAGTGTTGACATGTTTAGCCGCAAGCTGTCATTCCATCAATGGTTGTCTAGGTGGTGTCCTGCAAACGATGTGGGCTACAATGATAACTGGAAAACTTTTTGGGGAAAACCTGGTCTGATCCGGAGAGACGGCATCCATCCCACTTTGGATGGAGCAGTTCTTCTTTCTAGGAATATGGCCGAATTTATTAGTCCTCCAAAACACTGACAACCCAGGGTCCAGACCAGGAAGCAGAGTCGTAGTTTAACCCACCTCTCTGCTGCTTCTGTACTGTTACCTACCCATTACCCTATAGAAACAGTGTCTTGCCCACGGCCAAAATTAAATGGATTAAAAGTTAAGCCAACAAAAGCAAATTATGGAAATCTCATAAAAATAAATACAACTTTGACTGAAAATAAATCTATTAAATGTGGTTTATTAAACATAAGATCTCTCTCCTCAAAGACTTTGTTAATAAATGACTTGATTTGTGACAATCACATTGATTTCCTTTGTCTCACAGAAACCTGGTTGCAGCAGGAGGATTATGTCAGTATAAATGAGTCAACTCCTTCCAGTCATTTAAATTTTCACATTCCTAGAAATACTGGGCGAGGAGGAGGAGTTGCAACCATTTTCCGTTCTGATTTACTAATTAGTCCCAGACCAATTGATAGCTACAGTTCTTTTGAACATCTAACCCTTAATTTTCCTCATCCAAGTTGCAAAACATTAAGACAATTTTTGTTTGTGGTTTTGTATCGTCCACCAGGCCCTTACTCTCAATTCTTGGATCAGATCTCACATTTTTTATCTGATTTAGTATTAAATACTGATAGGGTTATTATAGTGGGGGACTTCAATATTCATGTGGATACTGAAAGTGATAGCCTAAATGCAGCCTTTAATGCTATTTTAGACTCAATTGGCTTTACTCAAAAAGCACAGGGATCGACCCACTCAGGTAAACACACTTTGGACCTTGTACTGACATACGGTATTGAGTGTGAGGAAATAACAGTCCACCCACATAACCCGGTCCTGTCTGACCACTTCTTGATAACTTTTGAATTTACTTTAACTGACCATCTTAAATCTGAAAGAAAACTTCTTTATAGTAGAACTTTATCAGACAATGCTGTAACAATTTTTAAAGAATCTGTTCCATTCTTACTTTCCTCAGTGTCTCAGAGTAACACAGTGGATGGCAGCAATTCTATCTCTAACCCTTCAGAAATTGATGGTCTGGTTCACAGCGTTACGTCCTCATTGCGTTTGGCATTAGATAGTGTAGCCCCATTAAAAAAGAAAGTGGCTAGCCATAGGAGGCTGACTCCTTGGTTTAACGCAGAGTTGCGTACTTTAAAGCAGAATACTAGGAAGTTGGAGAGAAAATGGCGCTCTACACATCTAGAGGATTCCTATTTAACCTGGAATAACAGTCTACTGCTGTATAAAAAGACCCTTCGACAAGCTAGAACAGCATATTTTTCATCATTAATAGAGGCGAATAAAAACAATCCTAGGTTTCTTTTTAGTACAGTTGCCAAAGTTACACAGAGTCATAGCTCTGTTGAGCCAACTATTCCCCCAGCTCTTAGCAGTGATGATTTTATGAGATTCTTCATAAATAAAATAAATTTTATTAAAAATAAAATCATTGGCACCCTCCCAAACATGATTACTTCTTCCTCAGTAAATGAAAGAACTGTAGAACCTCAGTTGTGCTTAGGCTGTTTTGATTCAGTCGAGCTTTCAGAATTATCAAAAATATTAGCCTCATCTAAACCTTCAACTTGTATGTTGGACCCAATCCCAACCAAATTATTTAAAGAAGTGTTCCATTTGGTTCCTGGCCCCATTTTGGATATGATGAATCTATCCTTAGTAAACGGATACGTACCACAGGAATTTAAAATAGCTGTAATTAAACCTTTACTCAAGAAACCTTCCCTTGATCAAGATGACTTAGTGAATTACAGACCTATATCTAACCTTCCTTTCTTATCCAAAGTCCTTGAGAAAATAGTTGCTAATCAAGTCTGTGAACATCTAAACAGTAACAAGCTGTTTGAAGAGTTTCAGTCAGGTTTTAGAGCTCATCATTGCACTGAAACAGGACTGGTGAAGGTTACTGATGATATTCTCATGGCCTCAGATAATGGACTGGTGTCTGTTCTGGTTTTGTTAGATCTCAGTGCTGCTTTTGACACAGTCGATCATAATATTCTCTTAGAAAGGCTTGAACATGTTGCAGGGATCAAAGGAACAGCACTAGGCTGGTTTAAATCATATTTGTCTGATAGATTCCAGTTTGTTCATCTAAATGATAAATCATCTTCACTCTCAAGGGTTACTTGTGGAGTTCCACAGGGTTCTGTCCTTGGACCAATTCTTTTCACCATATATATGCTTCCAATTGGTAGAATCATTAGACAGCATGGGATACATTTCCACAGCTATGCCGATGATACACAACTATATTTATCCATAAATCCTGATGAACCCAGTCAGTTAGGTAGATTACAGGCATGTCTGGAAGACATAAAAGCATGGATGACCCTAAACTTTTTGCTTTTAAATTCTGACAAGACAGAAGTTGCTGTCTTTGGACCAGAAGTTCTTAAACAGAAACTGATTAGTCAATCACTTCATCTGGATGGCATTAAATTGGCCCCCAGGAATAACGTAAAGAACCTCGGCGTTATTTTTGACCAAGACTTCACATTTAAATCCCATATTAAACAGGTTTCTAGGATTTCTTTCTTTCACCTCCGGAATACTGCTAAAATTAGAAACATCCTGTCCACGAGTGATGCTGAGAAACTAGTCCATGCATTTCTTACCTCAAGGCTGGACTACTGTAATTCTTTACTATCAGGAAGTCCACAAAATGCCATTAAAAGCCTTCAGTTGATCCAAAATGCGGCAGCAAGAGTTCTGATGAATATTAAAAAGAGAGATCACATTTCTCCTGTTTTAGCTTCCCTTCATTGGCTCCCTGTTAAATCCAGAATAGAATTTAAGATCCTTCTTCTTACATACAAAGCCCTTAATAATCAAGCTCCATCATACATCAGAGATCTAATTGTTCCATATGTTCCTTACAGAGCACTTCGCTCTCAGACTGCAGGTTTACTTGTAGTTCCTAGGATTTCTAAAAGTAGAATGGGAGGCAGATCTTTTAGTTATCAGGCTCCTCTCCTGTGGAACCAGCTCCCAGCTTTAGTCCGTGAGGCAGACACTCTGTTTACTTTTAAGGCCAGGCTTAAAACTTTCCTTTTTGATAAAGCTTATAGTTAGAGTGGCTTAGGTCATCCTGAGCTATCTCTGTAGTTATGCTGCTATAGGCTTAGACTGCTGGAGGACAGACTTACCAATTTTCTTCACTCTGCTACTTCCTTTTCTCCTACGACTCTCCAGTTGTATTACAGTACATTCTGTTATTTCGACTGTTAACTTTGTTTTCTCAGTGTTTTTCTCCCCATAGAAGATATACCTGGTCTGGTATCCTGCTTGGCTGCAATGCCCTGTTGGACGGGGGGCATCGACTGGGATGATCCTCTCAGTAACTGAACATCCGCTGTGTCCTGTTATCAACTTTTTACTTTCTGTAACATAGAAATTACTCTTATACCAGATCTTCTGTTCCTTCTGTGTTCTGCTCTGTCTTCTCAAACCCCCAGTGGTGTCCTGGGTCCCAATTTTATTATACAACTTAGACACTCCCACTTATAACATTCTCACGCGACACATATGTAGGGACTTTGGGGTGGGCACACTTTTCGGCATCCAGAGGGGGAGCGGTTCAATCAGCTTCACCTCTGGTGCCGGTGCCCACTGTTAAACCACATATAGACACTGAGGGCTCGGGGTGGGGGTTGGGGGATGTGTGTCTGCCTTCCCCACATCCCACCCCTCTGTTTTAAATGCACATTATAACAACACGCATCAACACCATACTCGAGCGGTAGGATGGAGGCTAGGGGTCTTTTCACACCCCTGTTCCCTACGGGCCATCAGGGGTTGGGGTCCGGAGGAGGAACAGGCGGTCTGGTCGGGGTCCTGGGCTGTCGGGCTGCTTTGCCACTGTGGGGCACTTGGCGGTCTGCTTGTCTCCGTCCTAGAAGGTAGGGGGTCCATCTCCCGGGTCCGGGGGCTGGTGGCTCTACTGGGGCATTGGTACCTGGACCTGGGAGCATAAAGTGTGTATGGGGTGTGTGAGTGAGGGTACAGCGTCCTTTTTTTGGGTGTCTTGGTGAGTCAGTGAGAATGTATGGGTTTAAGAGGGAGGGAACGTATGACTTTGTCTGTATGTCTTTGTCTACCTGTCAGGTTTGATCTTGGTCTGCCCCCTCGCCTGGCGCACCTCAGGCCTTACACTTAATGGGGGGCCTATTTCCCCTCCGTCACTCCCCGCCGGTGACGGGGGCCCCTGCCTGCCGGTGCATCGGTGGTCAATCCGGTTCGGATCTGGTGCGTGCCTGGCCGGGCCTGGGGGGGCCGGTGTGTCGGTCGGCCGATGCGCTGGGCCGATATCTTCCTTTGGTTGGTTTAGGATTGTTGTGTGGTGCCTGCATGGTGGCTCGGCGGGATGCGGATCCAGCGTCTCTGCTCGTTTGATCACCTATTCTGTGCGCACCGTGCGTGGCCGGTTCATTGGCGGGTCGGACCGGCCCTGGCCCTCGTTGGATGCCTGGTCTCGGCGCCCTGCGTTGCGCGGGATCAGGACCCGGGAGCTGGTACAACTTGGTGTCCAGATGCTGGCTGAGCCTGGCCTGGGGATGCTGTCCGTCCCCTGTGGCTATCGGTGGGGCGCCCCGACGTAGGGCAGGGGTGGGGCGCTGGGATGTTGGCGGTGGGGATTGGCCTAGGGTGGTGGCGGGTTGCTCCACTCTTGGGGGATGCGGTCGGCCCAGCCCGGGTCCGCCTGGGGCTCTGGGGGTCCTTTGGACGTCTTTGCTCCGATCTCCTTTGTGTCTGCATCAATTCCTGGGAGACGGATTGATGTCTGCTCACACCAACTATCGAACACTCTTATGGAGAAACCTTATATGCACCAGTATGCTAACACACACACATAGATGTGGGGTCTCTGGTGTTTAAGGATATATTCTTGGGCTGAGGTTATCATTACTAGAGCTTGATTAATCGGTAGTTTTTCTGTGACATTGTTGTTGTATTTTTATATCTATTTTTTGTGATGTGGTTGTGTAATTCTTAGTTCACAATGTCTGGTTTGTTTTGTCGATGTTCCTTTTTCGTGTTTTGTTTTGTTTTTCCCCCTCTCTCTGCCATCTTGTGGGTATAGAGGCAGACTTCAATGTCTTTCTGTGTTTTCTTTGTTCCCCTTCCTCTCTTGTATTTTCAACTCACCCTCTCTCTTGACTTTTTGTTTCCTACCTCTCTTCTTCATCTTCCTTCTTTCTTCTCCTTAATTTTCCGTCTCCGTGTCCATAACATCAGGAGATAAAAACCCCAACAATTCATAATAAAGATTTTTCACACATATATCAAGTGGAGTACTATAGCAAAAACTGTACTGCTCCGCTTGTGAAAGTAAATCTGTTGGGCTTCTACTTGGTACTCAGACACCAATTCTGAGCTCCACACTGCCCAAAAGACGGGTTTTTCTGAAATGTATCAGGAGCATGGTTAAAATGTTTGTCAATGGTGGAAAAAAAAAATGGGATTATTTTTATGATCTGAAATGATTTTGGAAAACTATGCATTTCATGACTGCGATAAACTAGCAACCTGTCCAGGGTATACCCTGCCTCTCGCCCCATAACGGCTGGAGATAGCCCCAGCAACCCTGCATAGGATTGACGGGTACAAACAATGGATGGATGAATTCGGACAAAGTCTGAACCCAGCTTCTTATTGCTTCAGCAGCAGAAAATGCCATAGAATGCTCTGCTTCTTCGTGGGTTGTTCGCATGACACCGGGCTTCTTTGAAGCATGTTTGTAACCCGCTGCTGCAGTCGCAGTGGTGTTCCAAAGCCTCCTGATTAGCGAGATGTATTGTGTACAGGGTTCGGGTCTGAGATGATGCTCAGATGCCTTCATGGGAATCATTAATTTACTTACCTTTACTCATAAAGTTAAAATTTTAGTGTGTCTGCATAAAGTGTTCTAATCTCTCAAAATGATGAACAATCTTCAAAAAAATTTGTCACCGTTTTGAAAAAAACGGACAAATTCGAAAAAAATTCAGTTATCGCAACCCCTGTGCGCAGTATGCAATGGATTGCTTACAAACGGGTGTCTAATGGTAGATGTTTAAAATTATTCTCACAAAATAAAAAAAATTATATTCCGGCTGGCGCAATTTATCTGGTTAGGTTTTTTTTGCATGTGTGATTTTTATTTTTTTATCAATGACAAGCGGAAATGAAACAGGAGAAACAAGGCTTGTTTATGTAAAAAGTAGAAAGTATAAATAATTGTGTGAAAATGTAAGAAGTAGAAGTAAAAAGTGGGCCAATCTATAATTACGCCAGTGAAGTATAAATACCCCAAATGTCTACTTAAGTAAGGTAACAAAGTATTTGTACTTTGTTACTTGACACCTTTGCTGTCCAGTGGATTATTTGTCCAAGTAGACTTCCTCTGACCAGAGACCGTCTGTCAAGATGTTTTTATTAAAGAAACAAAAATGATCAGCTGGAAACAGCGGGGACTGCTGGGCGTCTGGATATGGAGAGATGAGGTTAGAGAAGGTCGTTGACGGATGGGAATTAACTGAATTCTTGAGAGCGGTGGTACTCACAGATCTGAGGCGATTTCCAATTCCAGGGGAGATAAGTGAGATCTGCTGAGCGGAGTGAGAGGCTGCTGAGGTCCGGTGGAAGGTGACAAGGAGGAGGCGGCGTGGCTGAGAGCGGGCAGGCAGGTGGAAAAATGGAGACTGGCTGGATCAAGAGACTCCTCTGTAAGAACCTGGGAAACACAAAGAGCGCAGGGGATCACTGGGAACAATCTTTGGAGAAATACCTGGAGATCAGAGGCTTGGAGGTACCGGTAGGGCAACCATAAGGCGTTGAATGTTTGCCAGCCAGCTCCTTAAGAAGCCCAGGGACACAAAAGGCCTGATTGAAAACAGGTGAGTTTAATCAGCCCGTGCAGCAGCTCTTCACCACAGATCCTCCCTGCGACAGATGACTCACAGCAGACACACAAACACAGAACCTCACATTACCCCCCCCCTTAACGGCCGCCACCTGGCGGCGAGGAAACACCAGCTGAACAAGAGACCTCAAAATCCCTAACCAACGAGCTATCTATGATAAAAGAACAAGGAACCCAGGAGCGGTCCTCAGGGCCGTACCCCTCCCATTCAACGAGGTATTGGAACCCCCGGCCTCGGCGGCGCTTGTCCAATATCCGCCGGACAGAATAAACCAGATGACCATCAACAATGCGGGGGGGTGGAGGGGGGTCGGGCTGCGGACAAAGGGAACTAGAGCGCACAGGTTTAACAAGGGAAACATGAAAAACAGGATGGATCCTCAAACTAGGGGGCAACCTTAGACGAACAGCAGAGGAACTCAGAACCTTCTCGATCTCATAGGGACCAATAAACCGGGGAGCCAACTTCTTGTTGAGGTTCTTCAAGCTTATGTCCCGTGTCGAGAGCCAAACCTTCTGACCGGGAGTATACTGGGGAGCAGGGACCCGCCTGCGATTGGCAAAGCGGGCATGTCTGTCAGAGGCACGATGGAGGGCGGCGACCGTGTCGGACCAGATCTTCTTACAGCGGGTAAGGTGCGAGTGAACAGAGGGGACAGCGGCCTGAAGCTGATCTGAGGGAAACAGAGGAGGTTGGTAACCCAGGGAGATCTCAAAAGGGGAGAGGCCAGTAGAGGAGGAAGCGTGGCTGTTGTGGGCATACTCCACCCATGCAAGGTGTGTGCTCCAGGAGGAAGGGTTGGACGAGCAAAGACAGCGGAGGGCAGTCTCAAGCTCTTGATTCATCCGGTCAGTCTGCCCATTGGTTTGGGGATGAAATCCCGAGCTGAGGGCCACTCTAGCACCCAAAACCCCACAAAAATCCTTCCAGACCGCCGAGGTAAACTGAGGGCCCCTATCGGACAGGATCTCCACGGGAAGGCCATGCAGCCGGAAAACATGCTTTACGAGAAGATGGGCCGTTTCCAGGGCGGTAGGAAGTCGTCTAAGCGGCACCAAATGGCAGGCCTTGGAGAACCGGTCGACTATGGTCAAGATAACAGAAAAACCATTGGACACCGGTAACCAAACAAAGTCCAAGGCCACATGTGACCAGGGGCAGGACGGAACTGCCAGAGGTTGGAGCAACCCATGTGGGGGTTGTGAGCGGGACTTGTTACGGGCACAGGTCTGGCAGGCCAAAACATAGTCCTTGACTTCTCTGAAGAGGGTGGGCCACCAAAAGGTCCGACGGAGAAGGGAAACTGTTCTACTGACCCCAGGATGGCAGGAGAATGGGGCAGAATGAGCCCATTGAATCAGGTGAGAACGAACGGCGGAAGGCACAAAAGTGCGGTTCTTAGGGCCCGAGCCTGGATCGGGCTCGCGCTGCTGTGCCTCGTGAATCGCTTCCAGGACGTCCCAGGTAACTGCACCCACAACACAGGAGGGAGGGAGGATGGTAGCAGGCGCCTTATCGTCCTCGGGGGAAAACTGTCTGGACAAGGCATCCGGTTTTTAGTTTTTAGAGCCAGGTCGATAGGAAATAATAAAATTAAAACGGGAAAAGAATAAGGACCACCTGGACTGCCGAGGGTTGAGCCGTTTGGCCTCCTGGAGGTAAGCCAGATTCTTATGATCTGTCAATACGATGATAGGATGTTGCACCCCCTCCAGCCAATGGCGCCATTCCTCAAATGCCATCTTCACGGCCAACAGTTCTCGATCCCCTATGACATAGTTGCGCTCTGAGGGAGACAGACGTCGAGAAAAGAAAGCGCATGGATGTAGCTTGTCATCCTTTTCACTAACCTGGGACAGCACCGCTCCCACCCCTGAGTCGGATGCATCGACCTCCAAAATGAACTGCTTGGAGATCTCAGGCTGAGAGAGGATGGGGGCACTGATGAATTTCTCTTTTAACTTGTGGGACGCCTGACCTGCCTCGGGGGTCCAACGGAACGATCTCTTTGTGGATGTGAGCGCCGTAAGGGGTGCAGCGGTCTGGCTGAAATTTCGAATGAAGCGGCGGTAGAAGTTTGCAAACCCCAAGAATCTCTGGAGCTGCTTCCGGGATGATTGAGTCGGCCACTCAGCGACAGCTTGGATCTTCAGAGGATCTGGCTTCACCTGCCCGCTCTCGATGATGTAGCCCAGAAATGAGACAGACGGCACATGGAATTCACACTTCTCCGCCTTGACAAAAAGGTGATTCTGAAGAAGCCTCTGTAGGACCAGACAGACATGTAGCTTGTGCTCTGGGAGAGAAAAGGAGAAAATGAGTATGTCGTCCAAATAAACAAACACAAACTGATTAAGGAAATCTCGGAGGATGTCATTAATTAATGCCTGGAAGACAGCTGGAGCGTTTGTCAAGCCAAAAGGCATAACTAAATATTCAAAATGTCCCAGCGGGGTCTTGAACGCTGTCTTCCACTCGTCCCCTTCTCTGATCCGGACCAGGTGATAAGCATTACGTAGATCCAGCTTAGTGAAGACTGTGGAACCCTGGAGTGGCTCAAAAGCAGACGTGAGTAGTGGTAGCGGATACTTGTTCTTGATGGTGATATTATTCAAACCCCGGTAGTCAATGCAGGGACGTAAACTGCCATCTTTCTTGGCCACGAAGAAAACACCTGCCCCCAGCGGGGATGTTGATCTTCGGATGATTCCTGCCGAAAGGGACTCATTGATGTATTTCTCCATACACTCATGCTCCGGACGGGAAAGGTTATAGAGACAGCTGGAGGGTAAGGGAGCCCCAGGAAAAAGCTCTATGGCACAGTCATAAGGCCGGTGAGGAGGTAAAGACAGAGCCTTAGTCTTGCTAAAAACCTGCTGTAGGTCATGATACTCAGATGGTACCTTGGAGAGATCCGACGGTTCCTCCCGAGGGGAAGGGCTGGCAGAAGTATGGGAGGCCACTGCGGACCGTAAACAGGCTGATAGGCAGTGAAGACTCCATGATTCGATCCTGTCCTCTCTCCAGTTCAAATGAGGGTTGTGTTTCTCCAACCAGGGGTAACCCAGGACAATTGGGGACTGTGGAGACGGGAAAACGAAGAAGGTTATTTGTTCTCTGTGATTACCTGAAGAGACGAGCTCCAAGGGTTCAGTCTGGTGAGTAATGGTTGGTAGCCCCCTTCCATCCAAGGAGTTCACTAGGATCCGAGCACACAGAGGCTTCAACTGGAGGCCAAGTTGTCTGGCGAGGCAAGAGTCAATCAGGTTCTGCTCACAACCGGAGTCCACTAAAGCTTGGGTCTGAAGAAATTCTGTAGAAAAAAGTAATTTCACCGGCAAAAACATGCAGGATTTCTTTCTAAGAGGTCCGTCCGCCTGTACTCCCGCATCTACTGGCGGACTACCCCTTTTGGGCGAGAAGGACAAGAAGCAATGAAGTGGCCAGCCTTCCCGCAATATAGGCACGCCCGGGCTTCCATACACCGCTGGTGCTCCTCGGGGGAAAGTCTGGCCCGACCTATCTGCATGGGTTCTTCTGGGGGTTGACACAATGGGCTGGTTGGCTGGGTTGAGGACGACTGAAATTCGGAAAACAAACCCACAGAAGGGCGTTCATACCTGCGCTCACGGGCTCGCTCCTTTATGCGGTTGTCCAGTCTGATGGCTAGCGCTATAAGGTCCTCTAGCGTCCCGGGCTCGTCTTGGAAGGCCAAAAGGTCCTTTAATTGATTGTTCAGAGCATTTAGGAAGGCACCTTTGAGAGCCTGGGCGTTCCAGCCAGATGACGCGGCTAACGTGCGGAAACCGATGGCGAATACAGCCACCGAATCGCGCCCTAGCCTTAGACTCCACAGCTTACGGGTGATTTCAGTCTCAGAGCTCTTGTAGCCAAAAGTCTGCTCAAAATCAGAGATAAAATCCTTAAACGAAGTATTTAGGATGGAGGAATAAGTATACTTAGATTCGGCCCAGCTGAGGGCTCGATCTCTGAGCAAGCCAATTATATAGGAAATCTTGGATGCATCATCCACGAAGGAGCGAGGGGAACGACAAAACACTAGGGAGCATTGCAGAAGGAAGCCCCCACTCTTACCGACCTCCCCAGATAAGTTTTCTGGGGTTGGGGAGGCGGCGTCTCGGAACTGGGGATGTGAAGGTGGGGTAGCTGATGGATCAGCGGGCGCCCCGTCTAAGGGCGGCTGAACATGGGGCGACAGCTTCCGGTTGATCTCCTCCAAGACTCCGGATAACCGATCCAAACGCTGGGAAGTATAGTTCTGTTGGTCACAAAGAGAATTTAGCATGGATTCATGTTTAACCAGAATCTGGCCAGGATCACGAGATGGTTCTGCTGGGTCAGACTGGCCTGATGGTTCTGTCATGTTCCTGTCTAACCTCCGGACCCACATGCAGAACCACACTCGGACCACAGAACAAAGTTAAGATGTTTTTATTAAAGAAACGAAAATGATCAGCTGGAAACAGCGGGGACTGCTGGGCGTCTGGATATGGAGAGATGAGGTTAGAGATGGTCGTTGACGGATGGGAATTAACTGAATTCTTGAGAGCGGTGGTACTCACAGATCTGAGGCGATTTCCAATTCCAGGGGAGATAAGTGAGATCTGCTGAGCGGAGTCAGAGGCTGCTGAGGTCCGGTGGAAGGTGACAAGGAGGAGGCGGCGTGGCTGAGAGCAGGCAGGCAGGTGGAAAAATGGAGACTGGCTGGATCAAGAGACTCCTCTGTAAGAACCTGGGAAACACAAAGAGCGCAGGGGATCACTGGAGATCACTGGGAACAATCTTGGGAGAAATACCTGGAGATCAGAGGCTTGGAGGTACCGGTAGGGCAACCATCAGGCGTTGAATGTTTGTCAGCCAGCTCCTTAAGAAGCCCAGGGACACAAAAGGCCTGATTGAAAACAGGTGAGTGTAATCAGCCCGTGCAGCAGCTCTTCACCACAGATCCTCCCTGCGACAGATGACTCACAGCAGACACACAAACACAGAACCTCACACCGTCATGTTCTGGTGATTGGACCCAAATACAGAGAGGCGTTTTGACATTAGAAAACTCATTTAATGAGGATCTTAAAGTCAAACTCAGAGGTACAGGAAGTCAGAGTGCAATCACGATGACAGAGACGAACTGACAAGGAAACGACGACGATCCGACAAAGACATGGAAACACAGAGTGGTATAAATACACAGGGAAGAAAATCAGGGAGACAATCTGGGAAACTTGGGGCAGCTGGGGACAAACAAAGATGCAGGGACTGACAGAGACAGGGAAAGACACCACACTGTAACAGAGACGACCTTCACTTTAATGGGAGCAATGGAATCAGTAATTAACAAATAATTATTAACTGCAGCTGGGGATCTACATGTTTAGTAAGTAACACATTATACATGTAAGACAATACACACTTGGATATTCCTATTATTAAATAGATACAAATCTGCAACACACAGGTACGTTCTCCTACGGGTTTCAGAAATGTCCTGCCTAAGACACTCCCATGTCTACCAGTTTATCAGGTGGAGCTCTAATGTTTTTGTGAATACTGCAATGTAAACGCGTATCAGCATATCCCCATATCCCCATATCCCGTGGCAGAAACTCAAGCAAATGCACCATTACAATATTTATACAGTAGGCAACTAGTCATCATATCTTCCACTCCATGAAACAGGTATCAATGCTCAGTATGCTTCTTTAATGTATTTGCTTTCCCCTAAAATGCACTAATTTTCAGACGTATATTTGGTTGAAACAGGTAGCCTAGTGTATCCCAAAGTTTTCAATATTAATGTTTTTATATAACATTATGGCCTTTAGTGAAAATGTTGGGTTTTTAGGAGGTGTGATAGTGCTGTGGTGCAATTTAAGCTTTAGTTCTTAAATGCATTTTTTTTACTTACATTACTTTTACATTTATACTTTAAGGTGTTTTGAAACCAGTACTTTTTATTTTTACTTGCGTAAAAAAAACTTGACCTGATACTTAGACTTTTACAAAGTCTTATTAAACCCTAGTATCTATACTTCTACTTGAGTAATGAATGTGAATACTTTTGACACCTCTGCTGGACGGAAGTAAAAAAGGGAGTACTGATGAGCTGAAAGAAAATGGCGAAAGAATTGACTGCATGTTCCCTGCTAAATCTACAAAGAGAAACTGGTGAGAGAGCACTAAACACTGAAATATGCAGGAGAATTGTTCTTCTCTAAAGTAAGTAAATAAACCATCAACAACACTTGTGCCTTGTTTGACATGGTTAACGGATTAACAAACCCTCCTGTGACTGTAGCATCTGAACTGCACTCTACCAGGGCCTGCAATGAACTTCCTAACTTTTCAACTGGGAAAATTAGAGGATCAATCTGTACATCCGTATCAATTCAATTCAATTCAATTCAATTTATTTATATAGCGCCAATTCACAACAGATGTCATCTCAAGGCACTTAACAAGAAGTCATTTCAATACATTTATACAAACATTCCAATCAGTTAAAAAGTTTCCTATTTAAGGAATCCCAGCAGATTGCGTCAGTCATTGGCGTGAGGTTGGGCCCCGTTGATGCAGACTTTCCAACCACAGCAATCCTTCAGCAATCCCTCATACTGAGCAAGCATGTAGCGACGGTGGAGAGGAAAAACTCCCCTTTAACAGGAAGAAACCTCCAACAGAACCAGGCTCAGTAGGAGCGGCCATCTGCCACGACCGTCTGGGGGTTTGAGAAGACTGAGCAGAAACACAGAAGGAACAGAAGATCTGATATAAGAGAACTTTCTATGTTACAGAAAGTAAAAAGTTGATAACAGGACACAGTGGATGTTCAGTTACTGGGAGCATCATCCCAGTCGATGCCCCCCCGTCCAACAGGGCATTGCAGCCAAGCAGGATACCAGACCAGGTATATCTTCTATGGAGAGAAAAACACAGAGAAAACAAAGTTAACAGTCGAAATGACAGAATGTACTGTAATACAACTGGAGAGTCGTAGGAGAAAAGGAAGTAGCAGAGTGAAGAAAATTGGTAAGTCTGACCTCCAGCAGTTTAAGCCTATAGCAGCATAACTACAGAGATAGCTCAGGATGACCTTAGCCACTCTAACTATAAGCTTTATCAAAAAGGAAAGTTTTAAGCCTGACCTTAAAAGTAAACTGAGTGTCTGCCTCACAGACTAAAGCTGGGAGCTGGTTCCACAGGAGAGGAGCCTGATAACTAAAAGATCTGCCTCCCATTCTACTTTTAGAAATCCTAGGAACTACAAGTAAACCTGCAGTCTGAGAGCGAAGGGCTCTGTTAGGAACATATGGAACAATTAGATCTCTGATGTATGATGGAGCTTGATTATTAAGGGCTTTGTATGTAAGAAGAATGATCTTAAATTCTATTCTGGATTTAACAGGGAGCCAATGAAGGAAAGCTAAAAGAGGAGAAATGTGATCTGTCTTTAATATTCATCAGCTCATTACCAATACTACTTCTAACCAATACCAGTCTGGAGAAAAAGACACAATTCTACCAACTCAACCATAGAAACGTCAATCAACTCCTCTTTTTGCTACCTTGATATCTTACCAATGTTATCCCCACTCAACACCAATGTAGAGAAAATGTCTGAATTCCAAAAACTAAAACAAAAGAACCTAGAAGAAATCATTAACCAATTAAACTCCTCCTCTTGCTGCCTCAATATCCTACCCACAGTTTCTCTTAAAGTTTTCCCTGTCATTGGGTTGGATCTGATTCAAATAGTGAACTCATCGCTCCTGTCAGCTGTGTTCCCTCATGCTTTAAAAACAGCAGTTATTAAACCACTGCTAAAGAAGAACATTGAAAAAGCTGTTTCAGCAGTTAAATAGCTTCCTAACAATGACCAACTGCTTTGATGTTTTTCAGTCTGGTTTCCGTGCTCACCACAGCACTGAGACTGTCCTAGTCAAAGTTTTCAATGACATCCACATAAATACAGACTATGGTAGAACCACAGTGCTGGTTCTGTTGGACCTCAGTGCAGCATTTGACACTGTTGATCATGATATTTTATTGGAACAACTGGAGAGCTGGGTCGGACTCTCTGGTACAGTACTTGGCTGGTTTGAGTCTTACCTAAAGAACAGGGACTTCTTTGTTTCAATAGGAAACTTTTCATCAGAACAAACAGAAATCACATTTGGGGTGCCCCAGGGCTCCATCCTTCAGGTTGCAGTTTCAGGTGGAGCGGTGAGAACCACCACTGCAGCAGACAGGAAAGCTGCAGCTATAGCTGCAACAGTAGATGCAGGTAATGAGTTTGATGTGGTAGACTGAAGATACACCTCTTCTGCTGCTGGCGTGGGGACCGCTGCTATGACCGACATGGTGGTAGTGGGGGTCGCAGGCGGGGCTCAGTGGTGCGGCATCAAAGGCAGTGCGACCATGGCTCGAGAACAGCAAGATGAGGATTCTTAGGTGGGAATGAAGGTGGTCGACCAATCACAGCGCTGACTGGGATGTGGAGTCAAGGGTGGAGAGAACGTACTGGCAGGCAGTTTTTGGTGACGTCTTGGACCAACACCTGGTGGGCAAAACACCAGTCTGGAACCCAGGAAGCTCGGCTCCAGCTCCGTTATCTTCTGAGCGGGTGGATGTCCTTGTGTCGGCGCCGTCTGTGGCGTGAAGACGCGAAGCGGGTAGCACTGTGACAGGTGGGGAAGGAATCCGGGCAGGTAAAGATGACCTCTTCCTCTGGTGCTTCCAATCAGTCTTGGGGAAAAAGAAAAAGTCCTCACGATCCCCATAAAGATCCATAAGATCCTCCTCACTCACCCCAGGAGGAGACAGGACCTCCAGATCAGGATCGAGGTTGTTCGGGTGATCTCCTTTTGATTTTAATTAAACATAACAGAGGACATGGAAACACTGAACGAAAACTAGTGGCATGGAAACAGCCTAGAACGACAGGGAATGAAAACAGAGAATCTGGCTCTGCACACTGAAAACCTAAGAACTTATAAGGAGATAGATCGGGTGGAACATATGAGGATAATTAGGAAGCACAGGTGAAAGTCATAACTAAAACTAAACTAAATATCAATGAAACCAGAGGCTGACTAACATGAGAAATAAAACTAGACCTAATGAACTTGGTAAAAGTAAACAAATCTAAAGAGGCAAAATAAAGACAAAAAGAAGAACAAAAATCCCCAACAAAAAAAAAAAAAAACAAATACAAAGGAAATAACCTGTATGGCAAGACCCTTTGAGCAATAATACAGGGACTAGACATATGGCTAGACTAACTGAAATAAAAAGTGGAATCTACACATACAAATATTTAGGAAGAGGAACACAGGAATAAACCATGAAACTAGACTACAGCGTAAGAGATAAAATGACAGAAACTATAAAACTTAAATGAACGCTATTCGAAAAACCCAAACACACCAGAACTGTGACATGCTTGTACTGACCCAGGTTCTGGTTCTGGTGGAGGTTAATTTCTGTTTAAGGGGAGGTTTTCCTCTCCACTGTCACTACATGCTTGCTCAGGATGAGGGATTGCTGTGAAGTCAACAACGCAGGCGACTGTCTACCTTTGTTTTCTTGTAAAGTGCCTCAAGATGACGGCTATTGTAAACTGATGCCGTATAAATAAGCTGATTGAAATGGTCAATTCAACAGTAATCTCCATGATTGTGCACATCATAAAATAATGTTTTCGTGGTAAAAAAGGATTTTTAGTTGTTAGTCTGATATCATCTTTTACTTTTCTGAGAAGCTAAATTTTGGTTTTTCGTCAGCTGTATGGCATAATTATCAACATGAATAGAAAAACAAACTGAAACCTATCCTATCACTCTGACACTTTAAAGGTCTCTGAATGGCAATGTTGTGTCGTGCTACTGTCACAATCAATATTCTAAACTAAAGATGATGAATCCAGAAAAAAAACCGTCCATGTGCATTCATGAATTCCAGTGAGGAAAATCGTTCTTTCTACAAGATTGGCTTTGTCATCTTTCTGTGTGTTTGGATTCAAAGAAGCAGCTGGTTGGAAATCTTATTCTGTTGTATGTGAGAACGGCGCGATAAGACAAAAAAGATTGCTCTTTATTATGTCCAGTTGAAATCTCCATATGAATCAGTGGGACTGTTAACACCTGTCACATCCTATCAGGGTTTGACAACGCACAAAAACCTGCTGGCTGACCTAATTAGAATGCACATACTGAGAAACCGCCCCTATTAACAGATATATCTACATCTTAACATTTCTTTTCACTTGTTTCACCACCCTGTTGTAATTGAGCACATGCTCCAACATACAGACCCTTAAACATTAAACTTCCATAGATTATATATTCAGGGCCCACAACTTAAACGGTTTCAAGTATTTAGTTGTTTATTTGTACATAATTTAGGCTTCCAGCTCATAAAACCCATGAAAACCGGAATTCAAAGTATTAGGATACTGTGAAGAAATCAGCCCAAAATTTACAGGGCATGAATGTTTTAAACTGAGTGTCACATACTACTCATCTACTAAACTCAAAGCACCTCCACAGGTTTTCCCAGGTGTCATTAAATACAGATCCTCAGCAGAAGGAATCATGAAGTAAACATTGTGGTAGACTGATGCGGTGAACTTGGATTTAAGAAAGGAGAGTTTACCAACAACTGCACTGGACATTGTTCCCCAAATCATCACTGAATGGATATTTCATACTGGACCTAAAGCAGCTTGGGTTCTGTTCTTCACCCGTCTACCTCCAAACCCTTGGACCTTTATTACCGAATGACAGGCAAACTTTACTTTCATCGGAAAAGAGGACGTGGTTTGACCTGAGGAACCCGACAGTTCAAATTCAATTCAAAAATACTTTATTGATCCCAGAAGGAAATTAAGTGTTGGTATAGCTCATATAATTAATTCTTTAAGGACTTGTTGTAGATGATGATGGCTGTGGGCATGAAAGATTTCCTGTAGCGGTCTGTATTGCAGCGAAACTAAAGAAGCCTCCGACTGAAGACACTCTGTTGTTGTATGACTGTCTCATGAAAAGGATGCTCAGAGTTGTCTATAATTTTTTTGATTTTATGAAGAATCCTTCTTTGCATCATCATCTCCAGAGGTTCCACAGTTGTCCCAAGAACAGAACCAGCCTTCTTTATCAGGTTGTTTAGCCTTTTTAAGTCCCTGGCTCTGATGCTGTCACCCCAACAGATGATGGCTGAAGAGATTACACTCTCCACAACAGACTTGTAGAAGATCTGCAGCATCTTGCTGCAAACCTTGAAGGACCTAAGCTTCTTCCAGAAGTCCAGTCTGCTCTGTCCCTTCTTGTAGACGGCTTCACTGTTCAGTCTCCAGTCCACTCTGTTGTAAAGGTGAACTCCGAGGTATTTATACTTCTCAACCACCTCCACTTCTTCTCCCATGATGGAAACAGTGACTTATCCCTGTTTCTTCTGAAATCTACAATCATCTCTTTTGTTTTATTCACATTCAAAGTAAGACGATTGTTTCCACACCATGTCACAAAGCGGTCCACCAGCTCTCTGTATTCAGCTTCTTGTCCATCTCCGATACACCCGACAATTGCAGAGTTATCGGAGTATTTCTGCAGATGACAGGTCTCTGATTTGTACTGGAAGTCTGAGGTGTACAGAGTGAAAAGGAATGGTGAGAGTACGGTCCCCTGTGGTGCTCCTGTGCTGCTGACCACCTGGTTTGACACACAATTCTTCAGTCTCACAAACTGTGTTCTGTTTGTCAGGTAGTCATTGATCCAGGCGATTGTTGAGGGCTCCACCTGTGTCTTCAGGAGGTTCTGACGAAGCAAATCAGGGTGAATTGTGTTAAAAGCACTGGAGAAATCAAAGAACATGATCCTCACAGTGCTGTCTGCTTTGTCCAGATGACAGTGGGTTGGTTGAAGTAGGTGGATGATGGCATCTTCAACTCCAACTCCACAGCAATAAGCAAACTGCAGCGGGTCCTGATACGTTCTTGTTTGCTTATTCAGGTGGGCCAACAGGAGTTTCTCCAGGACCTTCATGATGTGGGATGTCAGGCAACAGGTCTATAGTCATTGATTTCTGATGGGTGAGTTTTCTTTGGTACTGGAACAAGGCAGGATGTTTTCCACAACACTGGAAGCTTCTCCTGAGTTAGGCTAAGGTTGAAGAGGTGCTGCAGAAT
This sequence comes from Valencia hispanica, assembly GCA_963556495.2. Lineage (NCBI taxonomy): Eukaryota > Metazoa > Chordata > Actinopteri > Cyprinodontiformes > Valenciidae > Valencia > Valencia hispanica. The sequence goes on along the minus strand of OY747716.1, from coordinate 3,014,650 downwards.
CCCAGAAAGCTGCAGTGCACAGGCCTTCAGGACTCTGGGGCTGACACCATCTGGACCTGCAGCCTTGTTCCGGTTGGGTTTTTCCAGCTGCCTCTTCATCTCACTTTTGGAGACAGAAAAATGGGAGTGGGAGGCAAAGGGGGTCGCAGCATTTCCTGACTCGGTTGAAGTCAAACTTTTGGAATCAGAAGAGTCCATGGCTGAGGTGAAGGATAAAACATCCGAGGTGTAACAGGAAAGCTGTTGGTCAGAGCAGAGTGGGATGTCTTTATGGCTTGGAACAGGAAAGAAGGATGTTGAGGTAGCTCCTGAACTGAACCTGTTGAAGAATGTGTTCAGTTCATTGGCTCTGTCCAGACTTCCATCTATCCAATCTTCCTTGTGCCTAAAGCCTGTGATCTTTTTCATTCCTAACCAGACATCTCTGATGTTGTTCCTCTGTAGTTTGTTCACCAGCTTCTTCCTGTATGCCTCTTGTGTCATGTTTTAAGTGAGGACCCAAATGCAGCTAAATTTAGAATTTAATTAAACCAAGAACAATACATTTTTACACTTACAAAATATCAGGGAAACCAGGGAAATACGGAGACCAGGGAAAAGTAGAAACAAAGAAATCAGGAACCAGAAAGATTGACGACGGACCAGCAAGTAGTGACTGAATGAGAGCTGAATATATACTGAGGAGGGAATGAGGAAGTGACAGAGAAGACCAAGGACTAATTAGTGAAAGCAGATGCCGGTGAGGGCAATTAGTTAAACTGGGTAAGGAGCAGAGTGGCAGGGAGACAACAAGAAAGGCAAGGAAAACAGAAAACTAGAAACTAACTAAAGATAATATATCAAAAGGAGGAATCTAAAGGGAAACTTAAGGAAACACTGGAGAACAGGAAGACATAAATTAGGAAACTATCTAAAGAAAAATAAACTAAGGAAAGATAAATAAGAAGGAGGACACAAACAAAGGTGAAAACATCTAAGAGCATGAAGGGAAAATGAAAACAAGGAAGTGCCATAAAATTAATACCAAAGAATACATTAAAATGATGATAAACCGAATAAGGAAAAGAACTAAGTTTAAACACTAAACCTAAGAACTATGAAACTTTGCTATCTCTGATCTTGACCTTAAGTTACTTCTGTAGACTCCTCAGTAATTCCCTGTCTCCCTCCCTGAAGGCTCTTTTTTTCTTGTTTAGCAGTTCCTTAAGGTCACTGGTGATCCAGGGTTTGTTATTAGGGAAGCATCTCACTTTTCTGGTGGGGATGATGTTGTCCACACAGAAGTCTATATAATCAGTCACACACTCAGTCATGGCATTAATGTCCTCTCCATGTGGTTGGCAAAGAGTCATCCAGTCTGTGGTCTCATAACAACCCTGCAGGGCTTCTTCAGCTTCCTGTGACCATTTTCTCACTATTTTCTTTGTAACAGGTTGCCTCTGAACAAGTGGTTTACATTCTGAGCAGTGAAAAACAAGATTGTGATCTGATTGTCCCAGAGTAGGTAGGTCTTGGTTTGGACATGTATGCATTCTTTACTTTTGCATAAAAGAAATTCAAGGTTTTGCTTTCTCTTGTGGAGAACCTTACAAACTGTTGAATTGTTGGAAGTGTAGTAGAGAGTGAGGCATGATTACAATCACCAGATGTTGCCACAAATGGATTGGGGTGCTGGGTCTGTAGCTTAGCAACAACGGAACTGATGACATCACATGCATTGTCAGCAATGGCTGAAGTTGAAATGTAAACAACTGCCAAAATAACACTGGTGAACTCTCTTGGTAAATAATATGACAGAAAACCTACAGCCAAGAGTTTAATAACTGGGCTGCAGAGATGACACTTCACAGTAACATGTCCTGGATGACACCATTTGTTGTTGACAAGCACTGCTACTCCATCTCCTTTTCTTTTCCTGCTCGTCTTCAGATCTCTGTCTGCTCGTACAGTCAGGAAGCCTAGCAGAGAGACGGACCCGGGGATATGATCCTGCAACCATGTCTCAGTGAAACACATAACACTGCATTCCTGATACTCTGGCTGAGTCCTTGTAAGGGCTTGGAGTTCATCCATCTTATTAGCCAGTCATCTCATTTTGCCCATTATGATCGATGAAAGAGATGACTTGAACTTCCTCTTTCTCTGTCTCCTTTTTGCTCCTGCTCAGCATCCACATATCCTCCTTCTCAACTCATCAGGGATTTGTGGCTTCAGTTGAGGTATTATTTCAGCTTTTGCTATGTTAATCAGCTGCTCCTGGCTATAAACCACACTGTTGCCATGGTTACGCATCATAACAAGTTATCAAAAGGGAAAAATTAACAGCAAAAATCCTTTCAGCTTCACAGCACCAAAAACTAGAAAGTATACAGATAAAAAAAAAAATTAATCTTCCTCAAGAAAACAGAGGAACCAATGTACAAAAAAACAAAACTTGATATGTAGCCAACAGAGCGACTCCAACATGCAGCCAACCAGAGCAGCGCAATTCTAGTCAATGAAAGTTGAATAAATGAATGCAGTTGTAGCCCATCTCCCGGATGCGTGTGAATGAGGTGGTTTTTGAAGCTGTGACTCTCGCCTCAATCCACTCTTGTTGGATCTCTGCCAGATTCATGAATCTTCTCTGTTTAATAATCCGCTGAAACCCATGGTCAGCTCTTCTGCTGGTGCATCTTCTCCTGCCACATTTTGCCCTTCCACTAGACTTTCCATTGATATGCTTGGAAAGAGCACTCTGTGAACAGCCAGCATGCTTAGCTTTGAACCTTTGTGACTTACCCATCCTATGGAGGGTGTCAGTGATGGTCTTCTGGCCAGTTGTCAAGTCTGCAGTCAGTCTTTTCCATGACTGAGACAACTGAGACAATTGAACCAAAGTGAAGCAATTTAATGACACCTGGGAAAACCTGTGCAGGTGCTTTGAGTTTAGAAGATAAGTAGTGTGTGACACTCAGTTTAAAACATTGATGCCCTGTACAATTTGGGCTGATTTCTTCACAGTATTCTAATACTTTGAATTCTGAGTTTTTGTGGGTTTTATGAGCTGGAAGCCCAAATAACGTACAAATAAACAAAAAAATACTTGACATTGTTTAGGTTGTGGGCCCTGAATGTATAATCTATGGAAGTTTAATGTTTTAAATGGAATTATAAAAATAAACTTTTCCATGATATTCTAATTTTTTAGAAAGGGTCTGTATACTTGACATATAATGTGGGACACGAGAAGGTGAACAAGAACTGCCAATAAAAAAACCTCAAAATAAAATAAAAGCAGGAATAAATCCGGAAGCGATCATATGAAGACAAGACTTTTAACTTTAAATACAAAATCTGAACATCAGCAGAGCTAAAGACAAGCTGACTATGCACAGACAATGACAAGATGCAACTGAAACCCTCTGGGGAGTTGCAGGGAGCACAAAGGGATACTCCACAAAGTAAAATCTGTTTTAGCCAGTCAGATTGTGATATACTTGAAGTTTAGTTCAATTATACAACCATGGTAACAGCTTCTGTGAGGCTGCTGGATGAAGTTCCCTCCACACCCATCTGAACCTAGCAGTCTTACCTAGATTGTCCTTACCTAAACCATGATGTACAAGGGTGGGGGAAAGTGTTTAACCCCTTTTTGATTTCATTTTTTTCGGTTTATCAGATGAAAGTGCTTCACATCTGATTACTGATTAAAATATTAGACAAAGAATACCCAAGTGAACAAAAAATGCAGCATGTCTATTATGAAGGAGAAAAGCTGGCATCCAAGCCTATAGTGGTGGGAATAAGTATTTGCCTCCTTCCTGATTTTGTTATGATCCTTAAATGTTTTTACTTTTAGTTTGATTTGTGTTTGGGTTCTGATCATTTATTTATTCTGACCTCATTATTTTCAGTTCATTCCTCTGTGTTAGTTTTGTTGTGCTTTATTTTTCACATTTAGGATTATTGTTTTGTGTTTTGAGTTGCTGCGTAGTGTTTATACCTTTATATTTTCCTTCTATTTCCTCCTTTCCTGTCATGCCTATAAGTGTTTGAACTTTGAGTTTCTCTTGTGCTTCTGTGTCATTTCTTATGTATTTACCAAATGTTATTTATTTAGATCTTATCATTTCAGTTACTCCTTTGCATTAGATTTCTACTTATTTATGCATTTAGGATTATTCTTTCATTAGACCTTCTTCTGTTTTCAACCTTTTTTTCCCTTTCATTCATTTATTTCCTCCCTGCCATTGTGCAATTCCCAACTGCAATTCACCTCTGTCTGCTCGCTCACTCACTCTTCCACCTGGGTCTCATTACCTTGATTAGTTCCCTCTGGTTCCTCTGTCATTTTTCTTTCTATCCTCAGTATTTAAAGCTGGGGTCCTTAGCTTAAATTTTTTAAGTAACTTAAAAAAATGCTTAACTTGAACTATCTGACCCTGTTCCATGGTATAAAGTAGGTAATCTTTCTGCATTTATATTTCCCCCAAGTCCCTCCCCTGGCCTCTACAGCAAAATGAAACTAGAGCTTGTTATCCAGAAGAGGGAGCTGTCAATAAACGAGAATGTGCTCCAGTCCCAAGGGTGCACTGCCTGGTGATGCACCTTTGTCAGCTTAGCACACCAACTAAAAAGAAGAAGCCAGAAGGTTTTGTTAAAAAAAAAAATCCTTACATCAGAAAACTCCATTGTAAAAAGTAGATCAATGCAGTGATCCTCTCTGTTGACTCCTCTTTCCCTGCATGTGCGCGGTATGAGGCATGGTATTTAGTTCCTTCCATAAGGGGAGGGGAGCAGGGGCAGGAGCTATAGCCGTTCACATTTCAAAATATCCTCCTCCTCTCCTTGATGACGTCACACCATAGACCACACCTTTAAAGAACAACTCACCCCCCTACCAGAGTCTAACTCCACCCACATTTCCTGTGCCAAACAAATGTGCCAAAAGGGGGTGTTGCCTGGCGGACCAACGAACATGCGGGGGGAGAGGGCTGGACAAGGCCTGGGCTGGGATTGACTTCTTGACAGCAGCACTGCTGCAGTGGCACAGACAGCAAGAAAGATGGAGAGCATGGGCGGATCTACTGGGGTGGCATAGGGTGGCAGTTGCCACCCTAAAAGAAACCCTTGCCACCCCTGCTGCCACCCTAGCAGCTATGAATTCAAACCCGTTAACGTTCCGAGGGCACGCGGGTGGGCCCAGCCCATTTTCTATTTTAAATCCATTGATTTTCTGACTTCTAACTTATACAAGTTAACCTATACATATTTTATCATTGGAAAGCTAAGAGTCTTGTGATTCCAATTCTGGATGGCGATCAAGGATACAATCATAACTGTAGACACAGTGAGCGCTTTTGCCAACACAAACATTCTCCTAACGAGGTATAAAAATATGGAACTCATCACTTTGTAGTCCAATAAATGTGACAAAACCGATCCATTTAGAACAAAAATTGTCTTTTTACATCAATAAGGGTCCGACTAAAGTCCTCCAATAAAGTGATTAGTCCAGGACAACAGTAAAACCGATAAAAAATTTTTAAAATAAACAGTGAAAATGCGCTTCCGAAATGTCTATGGCCATTTTTGTAGTCTTTACGGCTTTGTTTCCGATTCCTTCGCTTCCACTTCCGCCTACAAAGGTCACTGAGCATGTCCAGAAGAAAAAAATTATAATTCATCCGGTTTATTCCTTACGTACGGTAGATCTCCGACCAATGGCGGATGGATGGAAAGTCACGTTATGGTAAGTAACTCGAACCAATTGCGGTCCAGAACTCTGATGATTGATGCATCAAATAGCCAATGTAATGCTGTAAACGCAGATATATAACTTGACCGGGCGGACTTATTTGCTGCCATAGTATATGACGTGCGTAAAATGTCTTATTCATGAAGAGATTACGCACAGTGCGTACAAGTAACATACTGTTTCAGCACCGTGTCCAAACACCCTTTATAATCAAAATACAACATTGAAGGAAGCCGTGGAGCTTTATATGGTAAGATGCAGTTATGATTCAGACGATATTTTTAATTCAGTGAGGACTACAGCATTTACCCAGGAGATGGCGCATATGGCACACTTTTGACCACCTTTGACCTGTAGTTAGAAAAATGTGTGCAGAATACTCATTTTTTGGTTTATTGCTGTCAAATTTGGTGTGGAGGAAGGTAATACTTCAGGCTTTAGACCCACAGTGTGTTTTAGGTCCCAAGCTATTTTTAAAGCCATATTTACAGCATGTATTTATATAAAATAAATAATCAGACATTAAAAAAAAACATTTTTCAGTGTATTAAAATTCATATTGCTTGGTAACAATAGCACTCAGAGATATTAACACAGTTCTGGGATACATTTTAGAGTGTTTGCTTTCCAAAGAGACCCCAGCCATGTCTCTACTCAAAATGGTTCAAGAACAGCTTTAACTTAATTTTGGGTATGCATTTAAAAAAAATGTAGGGCGGAAATTGCAGGAATGTTAAGGGGGTAAAATTGGACATTAGGAGCTTGAAGCTCATGAAAATCGCTGCACTATATTCTCTTTGGTGAACCTTTAAAGCTGCTAGTTTGCTGAAAGTGCTGCAGAGAGCGCACCATGTGGCCGTTAGACAAACAGCAATCAGCAAAATGCGCTCTCCCATGACTTTCAGGCATGTGCTCATTATTCTGAGCTCTGCGACGGTCAGAGGCCATTTTTGCTCTTTTTGTAATGCTGGATAAAATTCTTTTCTTCTTTGACTTAAGGGGAGCTTGTGTAGGTGTCGTGGCTGGATAGCTACACTTATCTAAGCTAGCTTAGACCGCGTACATGGGTACGTACGTGCATCATTACGTCATACTACGCGCTCTCACAAGCCCACACGCGCACCCTGAACCACCTCAAAATAAATGGAATTGCTGCCTCTTCATGGAACCGCGGTAGAATCAAACTACAGCACTTGATTCAATTGTATCATCAGGAGATGAAAAACTGACTATTGATTAAAAAAATTTTTTATTTTAACAAAAATATTGCACAATGCAGCTTTTAATGTGCTTAAATAACCTGAGGCAAAAGAAATACATGTATGTATCTATCATATATGTAAATACTGGGGAGTGAAGAGGTGAAGCATGTTTTTGACTGATCAATAAAACCAATATATATATAAAATTCTGGCATATGATGCCACCCCTAAAAAATTCTTGCCCCTTTCTTGCCACCCCATAAATATTTTTCTAGATCCGCCACTGATGGAGAGCAACGTGAGCTCCTTTGTCTCCCAGCAATCTTTCTGAGGTAGAGGATTTCTCTCCACCTCCTTCACCAGAGGAAAGGGAGGAAGGTTATATTCTGGTCTGTTTTGCCTTACGCTCTGAATAACACATATGCTGTACCTCAATTTAAATGATAACTAATGATGTGCATTTCGACTGTGTTTATCATGTGATTTATTTGCTTGTAAAAATTCGTAATTAAAATGACTATAAATCAGAAGTTGCGTATTTGACGTCACGGTGATAGCACTAGCTAGCACCTGAAATATTCACAGAGACCTTGTAGAGCTCGTCCTTCATGCTGGCTCTCACTCCACCGACTGTTTCTCCCCCAGCATAGCTGCTACTTTCCACATGGACAGATTCATAGAGGTTTTCTCCATGTTTAACGCTCCTTCCTTCGTCCTGGAAGAAGGATGAGAAGCTCCCTAAACTCACCACCATTTTTCTTCAGTTGTAGTCCACTAAGTGATTTCAGACAAAACCTAAAGTAACTTTTGCCGCCTGTCGAAAATCATATGTTAAATCTATGGAACATTTCAAACGGGATCAGAAAATAACTTTTATCGCTCCATTGACTCTCATTAATTATTTTTATTGACAGTAGGGGAACCATGGACCAGAAGTAGAAGGGTGGCTGACATCAGCCCTCACCGCAGAGCAAATAGTAATGCCCAATTTAAGTTCAAGTGCAATATAGAGTTTTAACCTAAAGAGGATGCCACCTTGACAGTTTTAGGCAGAAAGATATTTTAATGCACTAGAATACCAAAATAATTACCAGAAATGTAGACGGCACTATTAGACACACATTTATACAAGATTATCTGCATGTGGGTCCTACTTGCCATGCTCCATCCCACATTTCTTATTTTTTGCATGTTTGTCACACTTGAATGTTTCAGATCATCAAACAAGTTTAAATATTAGTCAGAGACAACACAAGTGAACACAATATCAAGTTTTTAAATGAAGGTATTTTTATGAAGGGAGAAAATAATCCAAACCTAAAATGGTTCTGTGTAACAAAGTGACAGCCCCCTAAACCAAATAACTGGTTGGGCCTCTCTTAGCAGGAACTATCAAGCGTCTGTGATAACTTGCAATAACTAGGCTAACTTGGAATTTTTTCAAACTCTGAATTGTTGTAGTTCAGCCACATTGGAGGTTTGTCCAGCATGAACCGCCTCTTAAAGATCATGGCACAGTTTTTCAATCGGATTGAGGTTGGGCCTTTGACTAGGCCACTCCAAAGTCTTCATTTTGTTTTCTTCAGCCAGTCAAAGGTGGACCTGCTGGTGTGTTTTTGGAATCAAAGTTGGTGTCAGCTGAAGGTCACCAACAGACGTCCTCCTTGAGGATGTTTCGGTAGACAGCAGAATTCATGGTTCCATTTATCACAGCAAGTCTTCCAGGTCCTAAAGCAGCTAAACAGCCCATTCATAATAAACATGTTTGTTTAAAGGTCTTATTCACTGAGAAACACTGAATTAAAAAAATGTTCTTTGTGAAATACAATTGGTCACTCTGAGCTGCATATGCATGCTGCATTTGGACATTTTCTCCAACTCCCATTGCCTGAATTAGCCACAGAACAAAAACAGACGGCAAAACAAGTCAGTCAGTCCCTTCTACGTCAGAGGGAAATCTTGCGACTGCCCATGGGAAGGCTGATTTTGCAGCCTGGAGAGAGCAGAGCACGTTTCTGCTGATAGAAGCTAGAAGCCAAAGCTAACTGTTAGCATCAAAGCTGACTGTTAGCATCCCCACAACATGGCAGAACAGGGTCGGGCTGGGTTTATTAGTGGACATAACACATGAGTGTTATGTCCCATTTTTCACCCAACAAAGATTAGCTGAGGAAGAAGCTGTTGTAAATTGTCTTGGAACACCGCCAGCAAAGTAAGTTAAGTTAGTTATTTGGTTGAAGGCAGCATAAGAGTTGCATTGCTGTTAGCTAATCAGCGGCGATACATTTGGATATTGTGAATAATAATGAGTTAGACTTGTGATCCTGATGTGTCCCCCCCTTCTTACTTCTCTGACAAACTGCAACCTCCTGAAACAGGAGCGCCCGAGCATTTTTTCCACGTTAAACATGTTACTGGGCTACACACCACAGGTAACTCACTGAAAAAATGACTGAATGAGACCTTTAAACACTGCATTTTATGTTTACTAATATTTACATTTGATGATCTAAAAATATTTAGGTGTGACAGAAAATGATAAGTGATGAACACTTTTTCTCACCACAGCATATCCCAGCAGAACGATTTTGTGATTTCTGATGCTGCAGAAGCATTTTATGACCTAAGCTGGATGTTTAAGTTGAGTCAGGAATTATCTCCAGGTCATTTTTGCCCACTGCTCTACTTTTCTATGCAATTAGTTACTTACTGGATAATATTGGTGATGCATCGAAGCAGCAGTGTGTTGATCAATGAGAAGTCACTGTACAAGCCTCTGTCCTCATGACAAGTTTTACCTAGGCACAAACCTATTAGATAGATTAGATTTACACAGGATTTCACCTAGCTGGGTGATGTTAAATCCTCTAAAGTTAGATAGGCCTGTTTTAAATCAGATTCAATTATAGCAGACATTGTGTCTCATCTCAGACTGGGGTCAGTCACCTTTTAAGCTGTCATTACCCAGGGCTGCCAAATGTGATCACACACACACCCCCACCCACACACACACAGAGTTATTGACCTCCAAGGAAATGCTTCTCCTTTAAACTTTGTTCATTTCAGTGATGCCAGAGCTAAAAAACTAAATCCATGATTTTGAAGAGAGAAACCTGTAATTAACTATTTCAAAAGCTTTTGTTAAAGTTATGTTTAACGTAATCTAATTGTTCCCAACAGCATTGGGATCAGCCATGTTGGAAGTCATGTCCTTTAACTCAACAGTTCACCTAAACATACGAAAAGATACGATGTACTTTAATGATCCCAGAATTGGGAAGTTAATGGACATAAGAAGTGAAATTGTAAACATGAAAAAAACATCAGCACTTTCTTCCTCACTGGGTGCACGGATGCATAGTTTTAGACCTAAATATTAAAATATAGGCTGCAGCCTTGGAAGAGTGCTGTCCTGTTGTGTGTGTGTGTGTTGCTGAGCTCTACATACACACAATAGCCTTTGCTAAATGACCTAGATAATAAAGACAATCTGCTCTCCCCGCTGTGCAGGGAGTAACTGGCAGTCCAAAGCCATGCATACATGACTGGAGGGCCCTGAAGAGAGCAATGACCAAACATTCCTCTCTAAAACTGAACAAGAGTTTTTTGGATGCTGTACTTATTTTAAAAAGTAACAACAGAAAATGAACATTTATCAGATAGTGTATTTGATTTGTATCTTCAGTAGGATGCACTACATGACCCAGAGAACTACAGGCAAATCTGGGGAGACAACGCAAGGACCTTAGAGATGGTCCAAGAACTGCAAGAATGTTCAGACTACTAATACTGTGACTGCTTCAATGAAAACACACATCTCAGAAAAGTTATGCTTTAATGGATATATATGGACTAATAATACCTGAAACATGTCAGGTGATTATCAATGACCAATAGTTTTGTCTTTAAAATTCTGTTTTTGAGCACAGACTGATAGAAAGTCAGCTCTAACTTGTCTGACCTTACTAGTTCATCTCTGAATAAACATGCAGAGATGGTATTCTGCAGACTTTGGTTGTAACAAGTAATTTGAGCTATTGTTGCTAATTCTCTCCTGACATCTCACATTAACAATGCATAGCCTTCCAAACATCTGTTACTTATTGGATATCTTTGCTTTTTCTGACCATCCTTTATGAAGCATAGAGACGGTGATGTGTGAAAATTAGGGGTTTTGCCATCTTGGGTGCCTCACGATCCGATTATTAAATGATTATCCAAAATATGTTTCATAATCATATCTACGTACTTTTTTTCAGTGAAAGCTACAGGAAATCTGCATCCAGTCCTGAAACACTTCAGTCATATTCTGTTTACTTAAAGGAGACCTTTGACTTTAAAGCTACACAAAGTAACTTTGTCAGTTTATTATCATTTTCTTGAGCCAGTAGGTGCTAAATGGCCATTTACATGGTGAATGAAGAATCTCTCATCCCCCTCCGCTATGAGGTGTGGAAGCTGCCTAACCAGACAAATGATAAGGCGCACCCGAACCTCATGTCGCAGTGTGAGCGTCTTAAATTTTGAATGAGATTAATATGGCCTGGTGACCGAACACCTGCAGCGAAGAGGCGGCGATGTATTGGAACAAACGACATAGTGGCGGCGCACCATAGTATGATAAGATTTTAGATGTCACCTCCCCTGACGTCGCCTAACCTGTCATCTGATTGTTTTTCGTCAGCTTCTGGTCTTAAATCAAATCAAATCAAACTTTATTTATAAAGCGCTTTTCATACAAGAAGTTGCATCACAAAGTGCTTTACAGATTAAAATGACCCCACATAAAACCACCTTCCCTTCCCTCCCCCACAGATTTAAAAGCATGGTCACAGTAATACCCCCCTCCCCCCAACCCATCTCCCATGCACACACACAGTTAAAAGCAACAGTAAAAAAAGACATTGGGCCGAGTGCAGATCAACCATGCAAGGAAACGCCATCAGAGGAGCCATCTGCCCTGGCAGCGGTAGATCAACAGCAGCAGCCGAGGCACTGACACAGGGCGCCCAGTGGAGGCAAGGCCAAGACCCCCACCTCCACCCAGGCTCCACCTGGAGAGCACCCAGGCAGCTACAGCCGACCACCGCTCCCAGGGCAGAGGGCTCCCACAGAGGAAACACTGGAACGGGGATTAAGATAAATTAAAGTATAAGAATAAACAGTAAATTAATGTGCTAAGATTAAATAGTAAAACACTGATAAAAATATAATCATATAAAACATGCAGCGCAATTAAACAAACAGTGATAAATAATAATCAGTTAAAAGCTAGGCTAAAAAGGTGAGTCTTGAGCCTGCTCTTAAAAACATGAACGTTCTCTACGACCCTGAGGTTCTCCAGCAGCCTGTTCCAGAGGTGAGGGCCATAAAACTGGAAAGACGCCTCGCCATGCGTGTGTGTCCTGACTTTTGGGGTGACAAGGAGACGGCTGCAGAGGAGCGCAGAGACCCCAAAGGTTTATATGGTAAAAGCAGTTCAGAGAGATAAGAAGGCCCAAGACCATTAAGAGACTTAAAAACCATTAAAAGAACCTTAAAATCGATCCTAAAACGTACGGGGAGCCAATGCAATGATTTTAGGACCGATGTAATGTGCTCCCGCCTCCTGGTCTTCGTCAGGACACGTGCTGCTGAATTTTGTAGTAGTTGTAAACCTAATATACTCTTTTTGGGAAGACCAGAAAGCAGGGCATTACAGTAATCAATTCTACTGGAGATAAAAGCATCAGTGTCTCCGTGTTGGCCCGAGAGAGAATGGGGCGGCCCCTTGCGATGTTCTTTAGTTGATAAAAACCTATTTTAGTAATATTTTTTATGTGAGGAATAACAGTCAGCTCAGAGTCAAAAATCACACCCAGGTTCTTCACTTGTAAAGAAGGATTAAAAGACAGTGATTATAGTTTTGGTAAAAGTTTCTCTCTCTGAGCCTCAGGACCGATGACTAAACTTCAGTTTTGTCCTGGTTGAGTTGGAGAAAGTTTTCTGTCATCCAGGATTTGATGTCTAAAATGCAGTTAAAAAGTGCATTCATTGGCTGTGTGTCATCGGGAGACATGGAGATGTATAACTGTGTATCATCAGGATAACTGTGAAAGTTAACTCCATGTCTTCTGATGACGCTGCCAAGAGGGAGCGTATAAAGGTTTAAAAGCACTGGGCCTAAAATCGAACCCTGGGGCACACCACATGTAATCCTATGGACTCTAGAGGAGCAGGTATCTAAACTTACCATAAAAGTTCTGTCTGAGAGATAGGATGTGAACCGTTTATGAACAGTACCAGAGAGGCCAATCTGTTTTAAACGGGTTAAAAGAATAGTGTGGTCTAGTGTGGTCAAAGGCAGCGCTTAGATCCAGTAGAACCAACACTGTCACCTTCTGAACTATGATCTAAAATCATTTAAATCTTCAAAAGGGCCGTCTCTGTGCTGTGGTTCACCCTAAAACTAGACAGAAATTTCTCTAGGACATTGTGCTCATTAATAAAATCATTAAGTTGAATTAAAACAATTTTTTCCAAAATTTTGCTTAAAAAAGGTAAGTTAGATAACTAAAATTGTTAAAATCATTAAATCTAAATTGCTCTTCTTCAGCAGGGGCCTCACTACCGCCCCTTTAAAGGCGGCAGGAAAGACCCCCATCTGAAGGGAGCAATTCCTTAATGGTTAAAATCTGATCTCTAAAAGATCCATAAAATTGCTTAAAAAAGGAAGTGGGAATCTGGTCCAAAACACATGTGGTGGGCCTCACTGAGGAGAAAACTTTATCAAGAGTCCCAGCTTCCACCAGGACAAAACTGTCCAGCATTTCCTCTGGTAAAGACACACGCTCAGATTTGTCTAAAACCATGTTACACTGAGAAGATAAAATATTACATCTGATGGTATCTACCTACCCTCTGAAGTGGTCTGCAAACTCCTCACAAAGAGTGTTTGAGGGGGTTTTAGGAAATGCAGTAGTAGCTCTGTTAAAAAGTTTATCAATGGTGGAAAAAAGGTTTTTGGAATTATTTTTATGTTCCGAGATGATTTTGGAGAAGTATGAATTTCTTGAATTTCTTACTGCATTGTTGTATAATTTGACAAGATCTGTGTATATTTGATGGTTTAGTGTGGTTTTACTTTTCCTCCATTTTCTCTCTGCCGCCCTACAATTTCTCTTCATTTTTCTGAGGTTTTAATTTTTCCACGGCAGTGCAGCTTTAGATTTTAAACTTTTAACTTGTAGTGGAGCAAGCCGGTCAAGAGTGGACTGAAGCCTTCTGTTAAAATCATTGACAATAAAATCACAGGGGGCAGGTAAAACAATAGGAGGATTCTTTTTAAAAATTTCCAGAAAACCTGCAGCCACTTCAGGGGTTACATGGCGCTTCCTGACAGTTCTCACAGAGGTCTCCTGCTGAATAAAACTGGTGATGTTAAAAAACACATAGTAGTGGTCAGAGACAGCCAAGTCAACAACAGAGGACACACGGGTGGACAGGCCATGCGTGATGACCAAGTCCAGGGTGTGTCCTTTGTTGTGAGTCGGCTGCATGACATGTTGGCTAAAATCCATATAATTCAGAATGTTTAAAAAATCTGTTGATAAAGGGTCTAAAAGGTTATCTATATGTAGATTAAAATCACCAGCTAAAATGATCCTTTCAAAGGAGTTGTGCAAAATTGATAAAAACTCTGAAAATTCTTGAATAAAACGTGCACTCTTTTTAGGCGACCTATAAATTGTGACACATAGAATCTGATGAGTGCTAAAAACAGTTGCATTATATTCAAAAGTAAAATAGTTATCAAATAAAACAGGTTTGGCGGAAAGTGTTGATGAACTTATGAAAGCAGTTCCGCCTCCCCTTTTGCTACTCCTGGTTAATAAGAAAAATGAAAATTAGGTGGGGAGGCCTCTGTAAGAACAACAGGGACATCTGCACTCAGCCAGGTTTCTGTTAAAAATAAACAATGAAGATTATGGTCTAAAATCAGATAATTTATTATAAAAGTTTTGTTCAGCAGGGAGCGAACATTAAAAAGTGCCATATTAATGGTGATTGGAGATGGAGTGACTGTGTGATTTACTGAAAGTGGGGCTTTTGGCAACTTTTTGAGATTATTTGGGTTGCATTTGTTCGGCTTATGATTTTTAGTCCGCTCTCTGCTGATAATAACAGGTATGAATGAGGTAGAACAAGGTCCAAATCCAGTATGTGAGTTACTGTTAAAACCAGGGGTGAGTTCGTAGGAGCAGGGACCATTTGCACATCAGCATGCGGCGAGGAATCAGAGAGGGCAGGGGCAGCTGTGGCCAGTGTAGATGACAGGCTACACTACATCTAGGCTACAAATGTAACATTACATTGACAGTATCCCGACAGCATACTGATAAAAATGAAGGTCTCCCCAGAAGTGAACTGGGAAGAAATGCCAGTTTAAACGCTATTTTCAACTTCAGTGAGACCTTGGTATGTGTGTTAGAATCCTCCTGTCTAAAGCAGACACTTTGTTAACCCCTCTCCATCTTTAAATCACTTGAAATAATAAAAAATGATAAGATCATCAAACTTTTTAAATTCGATAACCGTATCATTTGTTTCCACGATGTTGTCACATTGTTTGTCGTAACCCCATATCCTTCTGATCATAATGAAAGTTAACGCTATAATAAAGCTTTATTGTTTTCCTTTAGTTTTATTATCCTAGCCTACCTACCATCCATCCATGATCTATTCTGTTTATCCTTGAAGGGGTCTTGGGTGGGCTGGTGCCTATCTCCAATGGTGATTGGGCTAGAGGTGAGGCCCACCCTGGACAGGTCACCAGTCCATCGCAGTCCTAGCCTACCTGTGTGTATGGGTTAGGCTACATTTACATTTTTGTTAGATTTACTGATGGATTTAATATGAGCAAAAAAAATTTGATAGGCCAATAATTCCTTAGTGTAAAGTTCCACCAGGTGTGAACTGGTTTTATAGCAATTTCATTTTCAAACCCAAGAAAAAAAATAAAAATTACACAAATAAAAAGCGAGATTTGGATCCACACCACTTCAATACAAACGGTCGGGATCTTATTTTCTTCTTTTGGCCAGTGTATTCAGTGTTTTACATGTTTTCATAAACATTTGAATAGTGTTGATGTGCTTCTCCAAGATGTCATGAGCACACATTCTATGTGAAGTGAATATCTGACTGGCGCCAACGTGGCGTGATGTTGGTCGGCGAGCCGTCATCTCTAACGTTAAAGTCAGACGTGGCTCTCCTTAGTCTGGTAATCCATGACAGTTTCCACCCTTCATACTCCGCTTCTTGTTTGGAGAATCCCGCCTTTGTAACTTGAATCTCTCCAGACCGGTGACCTTAAAGTGTAACTGAACCCCCTGAAAAAGCATAACCCCGCCCCCAGACAACATTTAAAAAAATTCTACAAAGTGGGCGGTGCCATGAAGAACGGAGGGGTATGGCCAATGGCGGTATGTCTGATAGTTCTATCCCCAAACCCACGGGGCGTGTTTGTGAGACCATGGCTCCTGTGACATGGTCAATGCCTGTGACGTAAAGATGTACCGCTCTCCACCAATCACAAAATTCAAATGCAGTAGCCACCGTTCAACCCTAAGGGGGCAGCACTAAGACGTTTTTAGACCAAAAAGTGTAGAATTAAACAAGTTTCCACCAAAATGTAAAAAAATCCCCAGAAACTGAAAGACTGCATTGGTAAAGACCCATTTATACAGTTTAGAAGCAAAAAAATTTTGTTTTGGGGTTTAGTTACTCTTGAAGTCTCACAAAGTCACGTGTCTTGCGAGTAGCAGAACCACTTTACAGCAATTCATGTTTACACCCCTGCTCAGACAAGCTTGACGACCTGGTTAGCATTTGTTATAGTGTTGTGTTCATCGAAGCAGAGCCTCTGAAGAAACAAAGGAAATCTTAATCAGATGAAGCAAAAAAGAGAAAAAGAGTATCCGAGCAAATGAGTGGTCAAACACGAGTAGTAGTCAAATACGGCGGGTATTTGCCTCTGTGGTCGGCTGGTTTGAAACATGGGTGCACAGCACAGCGGGGGGGGGGGGGGTACAGTTTGCTTTTACAACACATGAGGGGCTAAAAGCACACCAAAACTGTCTGGTGGACCTTTAACATATTTAATGTGTTCCTCCTTTATGTGATTAGAAGGAAGAATTTAATAAGCTTCACATCAGCTTTTACAAATCAAACATTACAGAAATTATTTGAAAATCTTTGGAAATAAAAAAGGTAATAATGAAGAATCTACTGACAATTTGACCAGTAACAATAATAGCTCACTTTTTAAGTCATACAGGACAGAAATTAAACAAAAATTTGAAAATTATATTCGGAGAAAATAAAAATTTTCTTTTCATAGTAGACCCTATAGGATCAATAAAGGTTTGAAGTGAATTTAAGTTATAATAGAACAGTATAATAAAGAGTAGCATTCCCACAAATACACTTCAAAGTTTTGACTCCAGTCTTTAGTCAGTTTCATAGATGAACTCTGACTTTTGAGGACGCTGCAGTTCGCCACACATAAAGCTACAGTTGAGCTGACATCTTGTAAACAGCAGCTGCCATGCGCTGCAGCTGGGGGCCTACATCCCAGACAGCAGATGAAAAGTCTACTGTGGCGTCTCTGTATTTGGGGCCAGTGAGGCCCGGCCCCACCAGATGGCGCTGTGGAGCTCTATGCATGGCGTGCTTACATTAATCAGTAGAACAGGGTCGTTCTTTACAGATTAATATTATATAAAGGCCGATTCTGTTACTAGGGAAGATTCTGTTATAAGCATCTGTGTATAACTATCTCAGTCTTTGCCAGAATACTGACACGCTTAGTGGGCTAAATCCTCTTGAACCAGAGATTGGGGCCTTTCGTTTAAATGATGAAGATCTAAAATCGCAGTGCGCATGCCCAACGTTTGCTCAGCGGACAGCTGAGGGGCACAAATGCCACGCCCCCAGGCTGAGATCCTGCTACCTTCCTCCATAATACGCCACGTGGCGTGCAGTCTGCCAGAAATGTATTAGAAGAAGAAGAAGAAGAGATCCCGCTCTCA
Source organism: Valencia hispanica (assembly GCA_963556495.2). Lineage (NCBI taxonomy): Eukaryota > Metazoa > Chordata > Actinopteri > Cyprinodontiformes > Valenciidae > Valencia > Valencia hispanica. The sequence continues at coordinate 2,996,636 of OY747716.1, read as the reverse complement.
GACCACTGCAGCGAGTGATGCGCCCCGTTTTGCCAAATGCGAAGGTTTGTTGTGCAACATAACTCGTATTAAAATATCGGAATAGCACACGTCACGTTTACGTTTTGTTGGATAGAAGTGTGCAGCCATCTAATATACTTGCTAGCTACCAAGAGAAAAAAAAGACAAAAGAATAACATTTAGCACATTGCCTCTGAATGAAAACTAGAGAAGAAACATTTGGGACATCACCAGCTAGTGGATTTTAACATCATTCAAGGACGTTAAGAGATCAATATAGATTTAAAGGGGATTATTTGAAAGGTTATACAGCTATTGAAAAGTTTGCCCAGATGAAAGATATGCATTTTTTTCCAAGAATAACAACACTGGTGAGTGACCCTTTATTTGTAATTTTATGTAGGCTATAAAAAGGTTTCATTCTTCAGTTACATTTACATAAAATGGCGTTAGTAGTGTGTAGATGTGTGCTATTTTATGTGGTTCATTTAATATTAAATCAATATTAAGTTAATCACGTAAAATAGCGATGGGTATCATTGATCAAAGTCAGATTGTTTACATCACAGAAGAATTAGTTGCTATTAGGTGTTGAGGTGCTGATCATGCCAGAGACGCCACTGAAAGTGGACATGTCCAGGGGAAAGAGGAGATTGCTGCTAACATAATACACAACAACAAACACACTCCTTTCACCAGGGGCAGAACCATCATTGCAAAAGTGAAGGGAACACATTTTTCAGAGCTCAACTGAGTGATTTCTCATCCTCTCTCATTCAATTGCACTTTTCCTCAGTGACTAAAGAACCATTTAAATCACTGTCAAGTGAGCTGACTTAATTATCTGCAATATTAGTAATAGTGCAAAGACAGTTATTAATTATTAATTATTAATGAAATTAATAGTTACAAGGGGCCACCTGCTAATCAGAAACAAATAACTAAGCTCAAATATCAGTTTTAATTGATCGTTGGAGTCAATCTGGAAGGAATTAACTGCAGGTAAAAAAGGTTCCATTTCACGCATCGGCTCTGGAGTGACCGGATCCCCACCCAACAAATGTGGGACAGGCTTTAGCTTTAACATTATGTAACACACAAATATATATATATATATATATATATATATATACGTACCCTGCGTCCATTATGCCCATGCCTTTCACAACTACTAACGACAGTTAGCTGCGGTTTGTAAATTTTGAGCTGCATGGCTGAAACACTTGCAGCAGCCATACTGTTTCCGCAGGTCCGTCCCCTAAAGATGTCCAGGCGACATGTTGCTCTTTGTATAACTGTTCTCAAAGTTTGCCTCCAACAAGTCTGTGTTTTTTGACAGGTCTGTCAGCTTTTTGGCAAAAACATCCTGTCGGAGAGTGGGTTCCCGGAATGATTGTGAAAACTCCCCAATCCATATGTTTCCAGTTCCTAAGGGCGTTAGAATCTACAAAAGCTTGTGGTAATTCAATTAGGATAGGGAGTGAAATGAAGATGTGGGTTGACTGTACTTTGCAAATCTGTCCAGAGGTAGCCTATGTATAATCAATCGACTGACCGGCTTCAGGCTGCAGTTCAGATTAACAGAGATGTCAAGATGGTTTCTTTAACTTTTTAAAGTTAAAGAAAGGGTTGCCAGTTCGAGCCCCTGCTCTGTCCATCTCAGTCGTTGTGTCCTTGGGCAAGACACTTCACCCTTCTGCCTACTGGTGGTGGTCAGAGGGTGGCGCCAGTGTTCGGCAGCCTCACCTCTGTCAGTCCCCCGGGGCAGCTGTGAATACAATGTAGCTTACCATCACCAGTGTGTGAATGTGTGCATGAATGGGTAAATGACTGAATGTAGTGTGAAGCACTTTGGGGTCCTCAAGGAATAAAGCGCTATACAAGTACAGGCCATTTAACATTTATTTTTTAAAATTCTTTGGTTTGTTTGAAACATGACCAACAGGTTATGTTTTAGTCATTTGAATTAAATAGATAAATAATTTATCTTAAACATTTATAAATTGCTATTGATTTGCCACATTTCACATCGCAATTTATCAATTTAATAGTGAATCGCCACAGCACTAGGGAAAATTTCATTTAGGGAAAATCCCAGTAGATTAACAGCTTCTGAAATACGAGGACCAGCCTGTATGGTACCTACAAACTTGCCTTTTCTGCTAGGTATATTTATTTTTGAAGCGCCTTCCTCACAAAGTAGCAAAGCATTATACAACACAGGCAATATGAAATTACACAGAAAAACTTAAATGTGATTGATGTAACAGGGTGACAGAGATAATCAGGACCGTGGCCAGTAAGAGCTGAGTAAGTGAGCATGAGTACTAAAATAACCTGGGAGGCAGTGTAGATATAAAGCCAGTGTGATATGACTTTATTCACTGGATGAAGTGAAATGTCTGGCTGCTTCTGATTGGCTTGGATGCATGAACTTGATGATTAGACTGTATTGCTTGTTGTGATAGAAAAGGCACAGAGTGCGAGCGATTTAATGTCTGGTTTATTTCAATATCAATAGTTATGACTAACAACTTAATATTAATATAACTGTTGATGAGATTCAATCATTTAATTGATTAATTGGGGCACCATTCCTATAGTAACGTAATATTCCGAGAATTTCCAGACCTTCAGTCTCCTCTGAAGGAATTGACAAGTAACTGCAGAGCAGCTTCCCTTTAACATATAACAGGATTTATAAACAAAATAGATTAACCTTACAGCCTACTCACTCTGTCGACAATCCCATCTATTCTAATGCATACAATCTACAAAAATGTAGAAATGAAACCAAATCAACAAATAACACTGACAGAATTAGAGAGGATAATCACCAGGGCATCACTTCGAAGATGCAGAGAGAGAGAGAGAGAGAGAGAGAGAGAGAGAGAGAGAGAGAGAGAGAGAGAGAGAGAGAGAGAGAGAGAGAGAGAGAGAGAGAGAGAGAGAGAGAGAGAGAGAGAGAGAGAGAGAGAGAGAGAGAGAGAGAGAGAGAGAGAGAGAGAGAGAGAGAGAGAGAGAGAGAGAGAGAGAGAGAGAGAGAGACGATCATAAAGTCTTTGCTCTTATCGGTACCGTGCCCCACTCTGTGGAGCAGTGAAACACAGAGCTGAAAGCGCGGGCTTCAAAGGCCAGACTCGGGGAGCAGAAAGGGCCTTTCTGTGTGGAGTTTGCATGTTCTCCCCTTGTTGCCTTGAGCAGCTAATGTGAGCTACTTCCACAAAAACATGCACTAGTCCTGGGGCTATATACTCCCTCCTCCTGCCTGGCCAGGGTGCCTAAAGGGATGGGGAGGATCTGGCTGGAATAACGTGATCCTTCCACGCAGTACGTCCAGCCGGGGAACCCCCACCCCATCAGGTGAAAAGAAGGGCCTGCTCACTGCCCAAGTATGAAGGAGGCTTGGGTTTCAGTGCGGGGCCCTCCCCGGGCTGGCAGAGGGAGAGCGGAACCCCAGGACTGGAACTAGGTAGGAGAACTGGGGATAAATAATGGGAACAAACCATGGGATAAAAAAATCTTTAAAAAATCTTAAAAAAAAAAAACAAAAACAAAGGCCAGACTCACCCCACAGTGGAGATGATGTGGAACAAAGGGACAATTAGCACTAGTTTTAGCAGACGATGGATACCACGCAACCAGGTCTAGGGTGGGCAGCCAGCCCAGACAGGTGGCGGTATGGCTACAATCGACTGACGGCAACAGAATAAAAGGAAAAGAAAGAAAAAAGAGATATAGCACTGCTTCTAGCGATAATCAGTTTAGAACACAGAGCATACAACACTCAAGGCCAGCGTGTGGTGTCGCTAATTGGCGATGAGTAAACAGTGGTTTACAAGTTCACAAACTTATATCAACCAACAGAAAGACGAGATCTAACCTGTTGGACTTAACTCCTCTACCCAGACTCAGCATAAATAAACCAGGTTTATCCCACTTGGCGATGATTCTATTCCGTCCACACCAGTCCACGACGAACGATGGAGAAAAGGGAACGAAAATGTTCAAACGGTGGTAGACGCGGCTGTGCACAGCCTTGGTAAGAGATGGAGGCGTCCAAATGCAGGTAATGACCGGAATCGGGCCTGTCTTCAGAGAACTATCTTGGTATTGCCGTCACTGATCCTTGTTAAACTGTGGACTAGGGTGGACAGTTTATCTGGTGGGACTTGAAGACGTTTACAACCAGATGTCATCGGAGTAGATGAATAGGAGATGTCAGAAAAGGATTGGTTGATGCCAACTGATGGATGGATCAGCGGACCGAGAACCGAACCTTGTGGTATCCTACAGGTTAGTAAGAACTTGTCTATCCTGACAGAGAATGTCCCATCAAAGGTACAGGAAGGAAAAAACTGTCTCCCTCAGAGCATGAAATACTAGCCAGAACCTTCAGCCTGTTCAGTAAAATACTATAGTAAACAATATACTTGTATGCAGTATATGTACTACATGATACTTTCTTCCCCATTCTGATGCTTCAACTAAACATTCTCCTCATCGTAACAGATGTGTAAATGCACTGATGTACTATCATGTGATTGGTGGATTTGCTTATTCTATTAATCGACAACTGAACCCATGTAGCTGGTTAGCATAAACTAACAGAGCGAAAAACTGAACCATCCAGCCAGCCAGCCAGCCAGCCATTATCTATACCATTCTATCCTCTGAAGGGTTGCGGGGGGCTGGTGCCTATCTCCAAACAACATCAGGCAACACCAGTCCATCGCAGAGCAACACAGAGACACACAGGACAAACAACCAGGCACACACACTCATACCTAAGGGCAACTTAGAGAGACCAATTAACCTGTCATGTTTTTGGACTGTGGGAGGAAGCCAGAATACCCAGAGAGAACGCACGCATGAAAACTCACAGCCAGATAGAGAGCAGCATAGACACTGAGGGCCGCCTCTTTTGAGGGAAAGGTCTTGCGGGCCTGCAGGACGTCGTCTTGATTCCCTGTGCAGGCCTCTTGGTGGCTGATGTAGCGCAACGCCTGTTGGCAGCCAAGTGCTGTGTAGTTTGGCTTACAAACCGTTAAGAAGTATGGCGCCAGGTTCCCTGTCACTACCTGCCCTGCATTGACGAAGATGTCAACGGTGAAGAGGCCAAAGGCGTAGACTCCTGGGAAAGAAATGAGAAGAGGTTACTATACTACAAATACAGTGGGGCAAAAAGCATTTGGCAGCCACCGATTTGTGCAAGTTGTCACACTTAAAAAGATGAGAGGTCTGTAATTTTCATCATAGTTACACTTGTGTAACAACTATGAGAGACTGAATGTAAAAATTATCCAGGAAATCATATCTTATGATTTTTAAAAATGTTATTTGTACACTGGTGCAAAAAATAAAATTAACCTCAATACTTTGAAATGTAACCTTGGTTGGCAATGACAGAGGTCAAAGGTTTCCTGTAGGTCTTCACCAGGTTTGCATACTTTGGCCCATTTTGGTGTCCTTGGACAGCTCTCTTGGTCTTGGTCATGGTGGAGGTTGGAGTCTGACTATTTAAAGCTGTGGACAGGTGTCTTTTATACAGATAAAGCGTTCAAACAGGTACCATTAAAACAGTTAACAAGATAGTGCAAGATACAAGAGCTCAAAGAAAAAGTAACAGGTCCGTGAGGGCCAGAATTCTTGCTGGTTGTAGGTTCTAAATACATATTTTCTGCACCATTATACACATATATTTTTTTTAAATTATACAATTTGATTTCCTGGAATTAATTTTATTTTTGCATTCTGTCTCTAACAGTTGAAGTGAAGTGTACCCATGTATATATATATCTATATATATCTCTCTCTCTATATATATATATATATATATATATATATATATATATATATAAACCATTGGGTTATAAATTTTAAGGATATACTAGATTAACATTTAACAATTTAAAAACGTCTTTCCTGAACATTTAATAATTTAGCTGTATGAATGTAAACATTCTCTTTTCTCTTCCTGCTCTCCTTTTCTCTTCCTGCTCTCCGCGAGGATTTACGCTTTTCTCTTTCCCTCCCTACTGTTGTCTACTTCTGCATTCTTTTGTCTTGTCAACTATTTTTGGAGCCTCTCTTTGCATTCTCCTCCGGAAAGAACAACTATGGTTCTGGATCTGGTTCTGGTCAGCTGGTCTCTTGATACAATTAATAAAAAATTTTCCCGGAGAACGGCTAAAAGGGAGAGCCGAGTTGTTCCGATGGAACATCGTGGAGGATCTTGTGTCTCTCACGTTTGACCATCGAGGACGTTGGAAACATTTATATAATTGGATTCATGATAACCGGATATCTGCTGATTATCGCAGGTGGATTTTCTGAGGTATCGTAAACTTCAAGCTTAAAGGCAGCAATTGGCAGGCTGCCTGGGCTACAGGAAGGTTGCTGTGCTGTCAACACTCAGACTATTTGTGATGTGCGAGCAAAATTGGACTCGTTTCACTGCTTGGGTAATAACTTGGAGAAGTTCTCAGCCGGCTGGAAGGTAATCTGACCCACGATTTGGCCATTTGGACTGAACTCGGACCACTGACAGACTCTAAGGCAAGAGAAAAAGTGATCTTAGCCTGGCTCTAAAACAACAACTTCTTATCTACTGGAATTCGACTCCCTGGTCTTGGTAGACCAAACAAAAACTCCCTTGGATGTGTGTGCAAAAGGACGCTCCATCCCACCCCACCCCACTCCCCCATCCCCCACATGAGCCTGTGAGCTCCCTGACTCAGCCCCAAGGTTGTTTATTACATCACAGGCGACAGACTCTGGGATTGAACTGAGAGGAGTTTCATTGTCTCACATTAATGCACACATACATACATGCACGCACGCTCACGCCACAGCTACAGACATGCACGCAGTCCTGGATTTCAACATGCTCGCGGTACCCTAAGACTCCTGCCCACTCTTCAGACAGCGAAATGATGGGCGCGTGCTTTGGAGAGCCGCGACCGGTTTCTCTGTACGGAGGGTTCCCGAACCTCCCCCGTCCCATTTGTGTTCTCATATGTTATGACCGATACATGTGCTTATATGTTTTTGCAGTGGTTTTTTCAGCACCCCCGCTCGGCTCCCTGTAGGGGGCTGGGCTGAGTTGCCTTTTTTTCCCCCTGTTCACCCCCCCTCCTATTGTGAATCATTTCTATCTGCTAAAAGGGGCGCTGGTAAAGCCGGCTGCTACCGCGGTCTTCCAAATCCTGTAATGTGTTAATGTTTGTAATTGTTTGTATGATCTTGGATTGGTTGTACCGAAACTTAATTTCCCCACGGGGATTATTAAAGTATCTCTTATCTTATCTTATCTTATTCATTTAAGTTGAAAGAAAATGAGTAATACCATAGATTTAATGTTTCTGAAATAATCCTAAAACATAAATTGCATTTATTTTGAAAAACTGAGAGTGCCTTTGAATTCCCATTATAACAACCGTTAACAAGCCTGGGTTAGAATTGTCAACCTGTGCAGAATTCAGAAAGCTTTTCTGTGAAATCAGCATCTCTATAAAGCTTCTCAGCACAGGGAGCTCCTGGTTTACTTCAAATTGATTTTAAACAGCTTGGACTCTGTTCATTTCCATTCTTCCTTCAGAAAACGATACTTTGTTTACCAACTGAAATGCAGACCTTAATTTCATCTAAAAACAAGGCTTTGGACTTCTGACCAAGAGTCCAGATCTTTCCTCCTTAGCCCAGGTACAATGATTCTGACACCAGGAATGGGAGATTTGTATTTGATGTCCTAGATGTGTCTCTGTGTGGTGTGGTTATCCCTTTCACTTGTGCTCCTTTTTCTACCACAGTTTTTTCTTCCATTCAACTTTAAATAAAAATCTTTGGTTAAAGCACTTTAGAAAAACAGCTATTTTAACATTGACTTTTTTTGACTTTATCAAATAAATCAACTAAGTGTTAAAACATTTCAATAACATCTGTCATACGCTAGGAAATAATTTAACTTATTTTGGTTTATAAGTCATGTACAAACAACCTTTTTATTGAATAGAGAATTTTTGCAGTTTAGTAAAATCCTCTTTTAAAACCCAATTCCTCTTCTGTGTTTAAGGAAGAATTTAGGGTTGTTGCGGTAAAAAAGACCCTGTCTTCTCTAGTTCATGTCAAACAACAAAGCAAAAACTGTTCCTCAGAATGTTCCCTACTCACAAACTGCTGAGAATCAAATGCCTTGAATGAATGATTACAATGATGCAGCCTTGTTTCCAAAGCAGCAACAGAAAAATAACAGTTATGTTTTGTCCCATCTTAAAACAAGATCATTAAAACATAAATCAACACCAAGAAAATATTGTAAGCTATTTATTTATTACCAAGAACTAGATACTAAGCTCAATCATGATTCTAGAAGGTCTACTTCCAACATGAAAGCTCTCAGAACCACATTCACTCAGCTGCTCAACCCGACCAACAGGGCTTTATGTTTCAGTGACTGAAAGGCTTTAACAGAAATAATTACTAGTGCTCTGCTCAGCCCAATCCTCTGTCAGTCTGAATGATCAAACAGGTGTTTAGTCAGACAGGTTTTCTCATAGTTACACACAGACTTCTAAGAGGTGTTATTTGTCAGAGCAACATTCACAGCTGCCAAGTGTTTGTACAACACTAATTAAATCTTGCAGGTTTTGAGAGGGACGTATGATTAAAGAAGGCATCAGGACATCAGAGGAGCTTGGTTTTCATCTGCTGAACTCATTGTCTTTCCTATCCTGCCAACAGGACCAGAGTGTGGTGGTGCTCTATATGCTGACAGGTCCATTTCTTAACAAGCATCTAATAGGTTTTGTCAAGCATCGTGTGACTCAGTTGCTGTGTAGTCACCACACTGCTCATCTTTTTGACACTGTCCCAATTTCTTGGATGTGATTTTAGGCGCTCGGTCTTCTACGGATGGCTTCCACCCCCAATTTCCTTTATTCTGACTCAGGGAACACAGAAAGAAGAGCAAAACTGCTTAGTGGGACATAAATCTGACTGAGTCTGCTTTCTTTGAACACAGCATGGCTGCAATGCTGCTGTGGAGAAATATTAGATCTTTGTTCTGAGCAGCCTAGTACAGCTGCTCACTGAAGGAATCAGGATATTTACATACACTGTATATAAAGACAAGGTTTTTACTCCCTGTGTGACATTAAATTAGACTGAACGTCTGTTTCAGGTCAGTTAGGATTAGCAAAATTGTTTATATTTACTTAATACCTGAATAAGTAACTCTAAAGTTAGAAATCGTCTCTCCCATTAGAGAGAGACATCTGGATTGTTTAGAATTATACCTCCAGTTTCTTAGAATTTGCTACAGTTGCTTTTTAGGTTTCCTTTCACATGAATCTCCCAGTAGCTTGCTGGAATTATGGCCTTTTCTTTCTGACAGAATTGGTGAAACTGAGTCGGGTTTGGAGACCGCATTGATCGAACACCGTTTGAACTCTGACCACAAACTTTCCAATATTGAGATGAGAACTTTGTAAGGCAGATCTTTTAGTTATCAGGCTCCTCTCCTGTGGAACCAACTCCCAGCTTTAGTCCGTGAGGCAGACACTCTGTTTACTTTTAAGGCCAGGCTTAAAACTTTCCTTTTTGATAAAGCTTATAGTTAGAGTGGCTAAGGTCATCGTGAGCTAGCTCTGTAGTTATGCTGCTATAGGCTTAGACTGCTGGAGGACAGACTTACCAATTTTCTTCACTCTGCTACTTTTCTCTCCTACTACTCTCCAGTTGCATTATATGCTTTTATTTCAACTGTTAGTGTTTACTTTGTTTTCTCTCAGTGTTTTTCTCTCCATAGAAGCTCCACCTGGTCTGGTATCCTGCTTGGCTGCAATGCCCTGTTGGACGGGGGGCATCGACTGGGATGATCCTCCCAGTAACTGAACATCCACTGTGTCCTGTTATCAGCTTTTTGCTTTCTGTAACATAGAAATTACTCTTATACCAGATCTTCTGTTCCTTCTGTGTTCTGCTCTGTCTTCTCAAACCCCCAGACGGTCGTGGCAGATGGCCGCTCCTACTGAGCCTGGTTCTGTTGGAGGTTTCTTCCTGTTAAAGGGGAGTTTTTCCTCTCCACTGTCACTACATGCTTACTCAGTATGAGAGATTGCTGTGGTCAGAGTCTGTATCAACGGGGCACAACTGCAAGTCAAAGACTTGATGCAATCTGCTGGGATTCCTTAAGTAGAAAACATTTAAACTGATTGGAATGTATGTAAATTGCTTTGAGATGTCATTTGTTGTGAATCGGTGGTATATAAATAAACTGATTTGAATTGAATTTTGTAATGGCCACTCCATCGGGGTGGCCATTACACACCTTGTGTGTAGTTGCGGGTACTGCATGGCGTTCATCTCCCATCCCTGCAAGTTCCTTCATCCTACACCTCAATTCTCTGCTGATCTGATATGTTGCTACAGTGGGAACACAGACTACATTCTGCCAAGGGACAGCACCACCCCTGTGCCAGAATCGCCACAGGGTCCTTACCCCCTATGCCAATAAGTAATGTAATTAATTGTTAGAAACCAAACCAATTTGGGTTTATTCTCTTGGTTTTTCCTACAAGTTGACATTGTCTATAGAAATATAACCTGACAACATTATTTAAATACATTTCATTTAAACTATTTATTCTTCTAGATCTTAAGCAGTTTTTCATTGCTTAGAACTGCAAGAAGTGTGTGGCATATGTTTCTTTTTCTAAATCCACATTTGTGACGTCACCAAGAAAGCAAAGTAAGGGCCAGACTCACTTTGCCTCGAGTTTGGACATGTGTTAGTTTGTGAAAACCCAATTTGGAACATGTTTTTCTCTCTTAGCTAAAATGTGTAAAGGTAGATAGATCCAGGGTGCGATTTGCTGGGGGGGGATGGGGGGGATTTCCCCCCCTCCCCTTGTGTGAATTAATGGCTGCAGTTTACACGTTCCGTCTCCACAGCAGAGTTCAAGAGGGGATTCTGCACGATCAACCCAGAATCCTGCAGAATCTGTTTGACAGACTAGAGGAAGAATGATAAAAACACTCAACAATCTTCCCTTCATCTCTGCACGGAGCCCGGCAGGGGTCAGGTGCAGAAATCATTTTGAGGTTCATATGTTGAGCTTCAAATGTCCCCTCAGTTTAATAAAACATTCGAATGGATTTGGAATCCATACGCACGTTTTATGTGTGCACTGATTTGGGCATCGTGCTGGACCTTTTCAAAGCTTTAAACTGAAAAAAGGGTATTATTCCTTTAACTTGTAAATTAAACGACTAAGATATAGCCTACTTAATCTCACTAGTGACCAGGTTTGTTTCAACTCCATGCACAACAAATGCAATATTTGTTTTTAAATGTCTTTGAAGAAGAATCGATTGGAAAATTTGTGGAAATGGTCCAAAAACAGCACAGTGTATGTCCGTCTTTTCTCTGGTAAGCATGGAGCTGGTAGTGCAGCATAATTAGAACACCTTGCATTAAAGAGGATAATGAATATATGGAAATTGCGCTGGTGGATGCACTGTTTAAAAAACAAACAACAAAAAAGAACATCAGGTTTTTAAGTGGTGGGGACAAAACTGTAATTGATCAATATTACCGGGGACATGGTCCCGACTACAATGACTCAAATATCTATACTTTACTGGAGGACCCCAAATCCGTGCGCACGGTTTAATAAACTGAGGGTATAGAGGGATTCTTATACCTGAAAAGTTTTTCTGCACCTGACCCCGGCTGGGTTCCAGAGGTTTATTGGCAGGTGTTTACATTTTTTATCTTTATTTAATCAATAAAAGATAAAAGTCAGATGTGTTTTGTTTTTCAAAGGGCTGTGAAATCCACCATTAGGCTGTTGGCTAGGAAGGATCATTAACATCCATATCGTAGCACAAAGAACAATGTTGGCTACATTAATAATATACTCACCTGATAAAATAAAAACAAACGTGTTTCCTTGGCAACCCTTGCTGTTCTGTGCAGGGAAACTTCTACTTTAATTTCACTACAGTTAACAGCATAGTTTCACTGCAGTTGTTTTATATTTAAAACATATGTGACAGATAAATAGACTTTAAAGGAGAAATGCTTGGGAAAATAATATTTACTTTATGTGGCCTTGAATCTGAAGTGTGCACCATATGCATATACATGCATGGACCAGGTGACGCAGCATTTTAAGACACCTTGCATTAAAGAGATACGAGTTAATTAGCCATTTAAACCGACCCGGTGCCCGCGTTTTTCTCCCGATCAAATCCGGACCCGACCAGCCGTTGATTTAAAAGCCACGACCCGAGACCTGCACACTGACACAGAACATTGACTGTGTGTAGCCTAACTCCTAACATACAAGTTGCGTTATACTATTTTGTTTGTCTGTCATTTTGACGGGGTAAAAGAATTCCTGTTATACTCAATTATGACTAATAATAACACATTCAATAGAATTTAATTTTCATTTATTTGAAGTATTATTCAATCCGAACAACCTGAACAGAGAATCGACATTGCGCCATCACACACCAAGCAGATGAATAGACGTACCAAAATATGAATATTTTATCTGCTGCGGCTGAACTCACAGTCTCACATCCCTTTCCTGGTCCATGAATTGCGCACTGCATGTGTGTAATGGAGGTTGAATCCACGCAGCGACAGAAAAGTTTCTCTCGCTGACAGCGCTGGATGCACATAGTAGGAATATTCCACTATCAGTGGAAAGTTGGGAAATATTCTTATTTCCACCAACATATCAACAAGATACTCAAATAAAATCATTATCTTTTCTCGCCCACAACCCACCCACATTAAAGAAATGTCTGCCTGGACCCGTGAATTTTAATTTTTGTACTGCGGGTACAGGCAGGACTTTGCCCTGTTTGCTGCATACTGCGAGTCTTTAATAAAACTTGTAACATCACCCTCTCTGTGAATAGGGCTGCAACATTCACACAGAAAAAAAAAACATGACTGTATAAGAAAGTAGAATAGAGAGATATAATATCAGTCAGGTCCGACACTGATTATATGGAAATTGTGCTGGGAGCACAAGTCGATGTTAGATCTGTGCTGGTAAGAAAATTCTGCATTAGGGTTTTAAAAGTGGTGGGTACAAAACTGTCAATCAAAAATATTGCTGGGAACATGTAAAACAGCCGGTTTCAGATGAAGTGTTTTCAATAAATTGCGTGTTCAAAAAAATGTTTTGTCTCACTCCTATTTCCTCTTGTTGCATGTTGAACTTGTAACCTTGTTAAAGCTACATTGTGTAAGAACTTCTCCCATCTAGCGGTGAAATAACCAACTGAATATTACGTTCTAGCCCCACCTCCCACCCCCCCATTCCGAGCGCGTTTTAACTCCTACGGTGGGTGTTTAATGCCAAGGTTAACATGGCTTCCAGTACTACGACTTCGTCCAGTGTTCCTTCCAGTGATGAGGTTACTTTAGAAAACTACATTGCATTTAGTTATATAGTCAGTAAACATGTTGGTGCCGCATCGCGAGTAGACAATCTCCCTCTGGCATTCGTCACGGTGCAACTGAGTGTAGCCAAAGCGTGAAAGGCGGAGCTAGAATTTCCAGGAATGTCCCTCGTTGGCGAATGTATTTCAAAGATGGAGGCTCAACATGGATTCAGCCATTCGCGCGAATACAAGAATACTTCCATTAGTAGGTGGAAGTAATTACACATGAATGAGCACATATTTTTGAAAGAATAAAGGGGTTTTTGCTAAGAATTAACAACAACAAAAAACCACAATGTGGCTTTAAGATCCAACTATGTAATATAAGATTTTTTTTTACCATTTATCAAGTGGTTTTGAACTTTTGATCGGGACAGTGTATACATATACACTGTATACACACACACACACACACACACACACACACACACACACACCCACACAAATATATATATATATATAAATATAAACTCAGCAAAAAAAGAAACGTCCCTTTTTCAGGACTGTTTATTTCAACAATAATGTTGTAAAAATCCAAATAACTTTACAGATCTTCATTGTAAAGGGTTTAAACAATGTTTTCCATGCATGTTCAATTAACCATAATCAATTAATTAACATGCACCTGTGGAATGGTCGTTAAGACCGTAACAGCTTACAGAAAGTAGGCATTTAAGGTCACAGTTCTAAAAAGGCAGGACACTAAAGAGACTTGTCTACCGACTGTGAAAAACACCCAAAGAAAGATGCCCAGGGTCCCTGAACGTGCATTAGGCATGCTGCGGGGAGGCATGAGGACTGCTGATGTGGCTAATGTCTGCACTGTGAGACACCTAAGACAGCGCTACAGGGAGACAGGAAGGACAGCTGATCATCCTCGCAGTGGAAGACCACGTGTAACAACACCTTCACAGGATCGGTACATCCGAATATCACACCTGCGTGACAGGTACAGGATGGCCACAACAACTGCCCGAGTCACACCAGGAACACACAATCCCTCCATCAGTGCTCTGACTGTCCGCAATAGGCTGAGAGAGGCTGGACTGAGGGCTTGTAGGCCTGTTGTAAGGCAGGTCCTTACCAGACATCACCAGCAACACAAACCCACCTTCGCTGGACCAGACAGGAGTGGCAAAAAGTGCTCTTCACTGATGAGTCACGGTCTTGTCTCACCAGGGGTGATGGACGGATTCGTGTTTATCTTCGAAGGAATGAGCGTTACACCGAGGCCTGTACCCTGGAGCGGGATGGATTTGGAGGTGGGGGGTCCGTCATGGTCTGGGGCGGTATATCACATCACCATCGGACTGAGCTTGTTGTCATTGCAGGCAATCTCAGTGCCTTGCGGTACAGGGAAGACATCCTCCTCCCTCATGTGGTACCCTTTATGCATGCTCATCCGGACATGATCCTCCAGCAGGACAATGCCACCAGCCATACTGCTCGTTCTGTGCGTGAGTTTCTGCATGACAGCAATGTCAGTGTTCTGCCATGGCCAGTGAAGAGCCCGGATCTCAATCCCATTGAGCACGTCTGGGACCTGTTGGATCGCAGGGTGAGGGCTAGGGCCATTCCACCCAGAAATGTCCAGGAACTTGCAAGTGCCTTGGTGGAAGAGTGGGGTAACATCTCACAGCAAGAACTGACAAATCTGGTCCAGTCCATGAGGAGGAGATGCACTGCAGTACTTCAAGCAGCTGGTGGCCACACCAGATACTGACTGGTACTTTTGATTTTGAGCCTCCCTTCATTCAAGGACACATTACTCTATTTCTGTTAGTCACATGTCTGTGAAACATTTTTAGTTTATGTCTTATGGTGTTGACTCTTTTAGTGTTCATACAAATATTTACACACATTAAGTTTACTGAAAGTAAAAACAGTTGGAAGTCTGAGGACGTTTCTTTTTTTGCTGAGTTTATACATATATACATATATATATATATATATGTATATGTATGTATTACTGTGATTTGCGGATTTGGAAGAAAGTAGGATTAAAAAATGAACATATTAAAAAACAAACAAAACACATTTAAAGCAAAATCGATCATACACAACCAGTAAAACTCTCAGCACACACAACAGACATACACACCCCATGCCCCGCCCCTTCACTGCAAAACCACTGCTGAGTCCGTTCCTGTCTCTTTAAGTGAAAAATACAATAAAATTAACCATCTAGAAAGATGCTACTGTGAGGAAACAGTAGAAACCAAAACTCAAATTTTCCATGAATCCAAGTTACAGCTGAGGACATAACACAATCTTTAAAACAACTGTCTTGGTACTGTGGTTTGTCCTAAAACCAGACAGATATTTTTCCAAAATATTGTGTTAATTTAAAAACTCATTAAGCTGAATAAAAACTACTTTTTCTATACTTCACAATGTTTAAAATCTCACCCTCAAAGAAACCATAAAATGTTTTAAAAAGTGATGTGGGTATTGGGTCTAAAAGACAAAATGTTTGTTGGGTTAACCTGAGAAAAAAAAATCTTTGCATCAACTAGGACAAAATCGGGTAAAAACTGCGTTTCACACATGTTAATATTAACATTTTGCTGAATGAAAGGTTGCATCTTATAGCACTAATTTTGTTTCTGAAGTGGTCTGTAAAGTCCCCAAACACAGATGATATTTTTGCATATTTTCATTGCAGTTTTAGGGAAATATTAGCAGGAAGCACAAATATGCTGAAGAACTGGCTTTATTAGTTCAGTAATAGAAAGTTATTTGTAAAGAAAAATATTGGCGTTATCAGTCGAAATCTAATATGCATACTTATGTTTGGATTTTTATTATTGTTAAATATGATGTAAAAAATAGAAGTGCTGTCAAATGTTTCGGCAGAAAGAGAGTACCAGTTCTTTTATTTGTCAGTTCAGGAAAAGGCTTCAATTAGTTATTTAAGAATGAGGAAAAATATGTGCATAGCTTGCAGTTTTATATGATCTAGTTTTGACATGAAAACACAATATTTTCAGAATATGTGGTTTTGTGTAACTTGAAAACTAAAGCGGCCCTCCGATGACATGACAGTGCCAGCAGTGGCCCCCAACTCATCTGAGTTTGAGACTCCTGCCTTCGACTATTAGAAGTTTGGGAAGCAATAGCATCAACATGTAGTCTTTCTGAAACAGTGGCGCAAGGAAGCTCTCCAAAATGTATTCTGGCATTTAGCACACAGTGTACTGACTTGACTCTAAGGATCTGAAACGACAACTAGCACAGGAAATGGTTTCAAGGAGAGTAACCAGGGAAAACACCCAGTAGATATCAGGAAGGCAGACATGAGGATAACCAATTAGGGAGCGGGCAAACAAAAGGCAGGAGTTGTTGACCAGAAGTGTTAGCGAATGTTATATCCAGGATAGGAGATGATGATATGACGAGAGGCAAAACTCCAGGAAACGAAGGCTTGGTCAAGAACAGGGAATCAGAGGCAGCCATAAAAGAAATGCTGGATATATTTACTCACACAATGACTGTCTATAACCTGGCATGTGGTAATGGAACAGGTGCAGGTTACAGAGTAATTGAGGCAGAGCAGGTGAGAATGATTTTCCTAACTGTGTGAAGACTGCAGCATGGTAGGTACACCAGGAAGCAGACAGACAGATGTTAACACAGATGAGATGTATGACAGGACGACAAACTGGGAGCATCATGACAGAAATAGTTTGGATCCTACCCGACATAAACAGGATCAGTTTAGACTGAATAAACATCCATTAATCATTTTTTATAATGTAAAGACCAGAGTTTTAACTGTATATGTACACCTCCACATATGCATGTGTGTGTGTTTTTTTAATGCGCCTCTTGTTTGATCAAGTGCCAGTATCTCCACAGAGCTGCAGTCAACATCAAAGTTATCACAGTCCCCCAGACTCTCCGCTCACTTGTGCTCACACACAGCACCCTGGCAAACTCAAGGCAGAGGTGTTGAATACAGAGTGACACAGTGTGAAAGTGTTAATTCATATTTTATGAAATGTGTTTATCTGACTTTTTTCCCTCTCTCCAACACTCAAGAGGAATATGTCTGCATAGTATAGAAGAGCAATATCTTTTGCAGATATCCTTGAAATGTGTGTGCAGAGAACACAGAAGGGCAACATTCCTGCAGTACAATAAAAAGGGAAAATTGGTAAATATAAGAAACTAACGGATCTACCCACCGATTTAGATCATAAGATGAGATTATTCATAGTTATATTGAAATTCTAACCAAATCTTTGAGAAAAGTGAAAGTATCATTTTAATTGTTTTCATAAATCTAATGCCAATAATGCATTAAAAAACTATTGTTGTGTTTTCACAAGATCGAAATGAGTTTCAAACAAACAACTCTGTTTAGGCTTGAACAGTTTATGTAGTTCAGATTTTGTAACTAGAGATGGTCAACTCAGTAAAATGTTCCTTCAGTGTCATACAAGCTGCAGTGGTTCAGGAGATAAGGGGGTTGGTCCTGTAACCGGTGAGTTGCTGGTTCGCATGGGAACAATGTAGCTTACCACTATCAGTGTGTGATTGTATATATGATTGACTGATTGTAGTGTAAAACCCTTTAGAGTCCTCGGACTAAACATTCAGTTTATTTATATAGCGCAGATTTACAACAGATGTCATCTCAAGGCTCTTAACAAGAAGTCATTTCAATACATTTTTACAAACATTCCAATCAGTTTAAAAGTTTTCTATCTAAGGAATCCCAGCAGATTGTATAGAGTCATTGACTTGAGGTTGGGCCCCATTGATGTAGACTCCAACCACAGCAATCCCTCATACTGAGCAAGCATGTCGCGACAGTGGAGAGGAAAAGCTCCCCTTTAACAGGAAGAAACCTCCAACAGAACCAGAACCAGGCTCAGTACAAGCGGCCATTTGCCACGACCGTCTGGGGGTTTGAGAAGACAGAGCAGAGACACAGAAAGAACTGAAGATCTGATATAAGAGAACTTTCTATTATAAAGAAAGTAAAAAGTTGATAAAAGGACACGGAGGATGTTCAGCTACTGGGAGCATCATCCCAGTCGATGCCCCCCGTCCAACAGGGCATTGTAGCTAAGCAGGATACCAGACCAGGTAGAGCTTCTATGGAGAGAAAAACACTGAGAAAAAACAATGCTAACAGTCGAAATAACAGTAAATAATACAACTGGAGAGTAGTAGGAGAGAAAAGTAGCATAGTGAAGAAAAGTGGTCAGTCTGTCCTCCAGCTGTCTAAGCCTATAGCAGCATAACTACAGAGATAGCTCAGGATGACCTTAGCCACTCTAACTATAAGCTTTATCAAAAAGGAAAGTTTTAAGCCTGGCCTTAAAAGTAAACAGAGTGTCTACAGATAAAGGTCATTTACTATTTGGCTGCTGCAGTGTAAGGCCATATTATCCTATAGTGCTTAGAACAGATTCATATCTGCAGAGTTTGCTGAGAGTGCTGCAGAGAGCGCACTATGTGGCCATTAGAGGAACCGCAGTCAGCAAAATGTGCACTCCCGTGGCGTTGTAGCGCGTGCTTATTAGTCCTATGATGGTCAGAGGCCATTTCTGCTCTTTTTGTAGCGCTGGATTCTTCTCTTTTTTGACTTATGTGGAATTTGTGTGGGTGTCTGGGACTGGCTAGCTTGGCTTATCTAGCGGCTAACTGACGGAGAACACCACCTCCTCGTGAACACGCCTACATGAGGATGTGTGTATGTGCAACATTACTTCACAGTGGTATACAAGCAGCAAGCGCACCCTGAGCCGGTGCTGACCCAAACCACTACAAAATTAATGGAATTGTAACCTTTTGGTGCAACCATGGCAAAAAGTGCTAGATTC
This sequence comes from Valencia hispanica, assembly GCA_963556495.2. NCBI lineage: Eukaryota > Metazoa > Chordata > Actinopteri > Cyprinodontiformes > Valenciidae > Valencia > Valencia hispanica. The sequence continues at coordinate 2,977,335 of OY747716.1, read as the reverse complement.
AAGCGTATCATCAGGACATGAAAAAAACTGACTATAGATTAAAAAGAAAAATTTTATTTTAACAAAAATGTTACATAATGCAGCTTTAAGGACACAAGGAGGTAAAAATGTAATCTTGCTGGTCCAATTTTTCACTGAACACTTTAGTTTAATTTTGTTTTTTGACATTAAAACAGGGAAATCTGTGAATGAGGAAAGCTTTATGTGTAATTTAGCCACATTTAAATATAGAATATGACAGAACATAGAACAGATGCCTGTATTTAGGATTGATAGCATCTGTATATGGGGCTATACTGCTATACAATGTCTTAGTAGTCAACCTTGAACATAAAGGTTTTCTAACATGTGTGAAGTAAACTTAAATCAGGTATAAATTGCCCCCTTTAATCCTGATGAGGCCGGGTCTTCCAGACGGTTAGATTTATTGTAGTCATCCAGAATGAGCATGCTGATGTGGCACCCCCCCTCAAAGAAAGCGAGGAAAGGTGGTATCTTCCTATCTTTGGTGTGTACCACCCGAAAAAGCCTGGCAACATCCGAGTCGGTTTTGACTCCAGCGCCCAGTACGACGGAGTGTCTTTGAACAGCATTATCCTAACAGGATAATGCTGTATGCTGTATAATCCTGTATAATCCTGTCTCTCTCTGCCTCAGAAGAGAGAGACAGGAGTCTGGTCTCTGAGTGGTAATGCTAACATAGGCTAACGTTCAAAACAGATGAATGTTGATCAGATCGATCAGTCGCAATTGTTTCTCAGTGCGGGAACAAGACGGGAATTTCCTATGGTTCTTCTGGTTTCGTGACAACGACCCATCTCAAGATCTCATCGAGCATCGCATGACTGTGCATTGTCTTTGGGAACAGCCCAAGTCCAGCAGTTGCCATCTACTGCCTCAGACTGTCTGCTGCAGATGGACTGAACCTTGACAAAGAACTTCAACAGTTTGTGATGCGTGATTTTTATGTTGACGATGGTCTCAAGTCATTTCCAACAGCTGAGAGCGCACTACGCGTACTGAAAGGGACTCAGAACACCTTGGCCAAGTCCAATCTAAAGCTACATAAGATCGTGTCAAACAGCCAAAAGGTCATGGAAGGCTTTCAACCTGACGACCGTGCCAGTGACCTTAAGTACTTAGATCTCGGGTCGGATGCCCCTCAAATACAGCACAGCCTGGGCCTCAGCTGGGACCTGGTGTCAGACACGTTCACCTTCAAAGTTGGAATCGAAGAGAGGCCATTCACACGACAAGGTGTCCTGTCCATAGTGAACAGCATCTACGACCCATTAGGATTCGTGGCTCCCGTCACCATTTAAGGAAAACACATCCTCAGGGAACTTACCCAAGGGAACAGTGACTGGGATTATCCGTTACCGGCTTAAATGGCAAAGAGAAGAGAACTCTGTATTCTCCGACGCCTCAGTAAAGGCGATTGCGGCAGTTGCTTACCTGAAGGTAACTGATGGCGACGGACACCACCATGTAGGTTTCATCATGGGTAAAGCAAAGCTTGCTCCCCAGCCTGAACATACAGTTCCACGATTGGAGCTGTGTCCGGCAGTGTTAGCTGTGGAATTGGCTGACCTCATCTCCTCTGAGCTTGACCTCCAGATTAATGCCACAAGCTACTACATCGACAGCAAAGTTGTACTCGGGTACATATACAATGAGACATGACGTTTCTATGTATACGTAAGCATCCGTGTGATATGGATAAGAGCATCCAATGGAGATACGTGGCAACAGACCAAAATCCTGCTGACCATGCCACCCAGTCTGTTATCGCAGCCCATCTCCCACACACAACCTGGCTTTGTGGACCTTCCTCTCTCCTCCAAGACCCAGAGGGGTCTCAAGACGCGGGTGACTTTGAGCTCATCAACCCAAAAGATGAAGCAGAGGTTCGTCCTGTCTCTACCCTCAATACACAGGCCGCTGTCCAGCCACTTGGATCTTCACGGTTCAGTAGGTTTTCGTCATGGCAGTCTTTAACCCATGCAGTAGCCAACCTCAGCCATATTTCTCACTGCTACCATAGTTGCACTGGTGGGAAAGGTTGTGACTGCAGAAGATGGCATCTGTGCCATCAAGGGCACACAGCACCACGGATCAGCCATGCAAGGTGTATCGTCATCAGGGCCGTGCAGCAGGATGTTTATGGTAATGACTTGCTTGTCTGGAGAAGGGTATGAGAGTACCATCAAACAGCCCCATTAAAGACTTGGATCCCTTCCTGGACGCAGAAGGTCTTATAAGAGTTGGAGGACGCATAAGGAGAGGAGACTTCACAACTGAAGAGAAAAATCCTTTGATTGTTCCAGGTAAACACCACATTGCAACCCTCCTGGTGAGACATCACCATGAGCAGACTTCTCACCAAGGACACCTCTTTACAGAGGGTGCCATTCGTACAGCAGGTTATTGGGTCACAAGCATGCAAAGATGTGTAGGTAGTGTTTTACATAAGTGTGTCACCTGTCGCAGACTACGCAGCAGCCCTGAGGTGCAAAAGATGGCAGATCTCCCAGCCGACCGTCTGTCCATGGATTCCCCCTTTACATATGTGGGACTAGATGTGTTGGGCCTTGGACTGTGGTGGCACATCATACCAGAGGCGGGATCACTCACAGCAAAAGGTGGGCAGTAATGTTCACTTGCCTCTCTGTAAGAGCTGTCCATATAGAGGTAATAGAAGCCATGGACGCTTCAAGTTTCGTTAATGCTTTCAGGCGGTTCCTTGCCATAAGAGGACCCGTGAAGTTGTTACGCTCAGATAGAGGCACAAACTTTATCGGAGCAGCAATAGAACTCCAAATATCCTCAAACCTTGACGTGTCTGCTGTTGAGCAGTACCTCTCTCAAAGAGGGTGCTCTTGGGTCTTCAACCCTCTCCATGCTCCTCACATGGGTGGTGCATGGGAGAGGATGATAGGCATCGCAAAAAAGATTCTGGACGCAATGTTCCTCCAACTTGGCCCATCAAAGCTGACCCACAAAGCGCTAACCACCTTAATGGAAGAGGTCGCTGCCATCATCAATGCCAGGCCACTCATTCCCATCTCCACCGATCCAAGTGACCCATTCTCCCATTCTCACTCCAGCTACCCTTCTGACCCAGAAAGTATGAGTTCCAGCGATGTCTCAAGATGGCTCTGACATCAAAGACATTCCCAAAGGTCAGTGGCGTCAAGTTCAGCATCTTGCTCAAAACTTCTGGAGCAAATGGAGAAAGCACTACATCTCACAGCTACAATCAAGGAGAAAATGGCATGACACCCATCCCAACCTCGAGCCTGGGACTGTTGTGCTTCTCAAGGACCACCAGCTGAAGAGAAACGAATGGCCCCTTGGAATTATCACCCATTTCTTTCCCAGTCATGACAAGGTTTGCAAGGCAGAAATAAAAGTGTAAAGGGGAGACGGGACAAAAGTGCTGCTGCGGCCTATAACTGAACTTGTAATACTAGTACCCCCCACTCAGTAGTTGACGTTAAAGGTCATTTGTTTAATTTTTTAGTGGCATTCTATCATGCCAGGCGGGGAGTGTGCTGTCATAGTAAGTGTTCATTGCAAATTGCAGTTGTAAGTTGATCATGAATAGTTAGATGGCGCCATCTAGCGGCTAAATCTGGTACACCCATAAATTTGTAGTTCGAACAGGAAGTTGTCATAATACAGGAAGTTAGTTGCCTGCAGAGACTGTGCATGTATACAGGTTCTTCACAACGGTTATCAATCATCAAACATTGTCTTTTCACAATCCAATCAATCAAGTTAAATCTAAAGAAAAGATGCTACAATAAACCTGTGGACACAACTCTCAGTCTCCAGTGCTGTGGTGTGCTTCGTGATTGTTGACACTGACTGTTGGGTCCCATCCTCATTAACGAGAAGTGGGAGACAGTACAGGGACTAACTATGAACCTAAGTAAATAAAAGACAAGAAACCTAACATAAGAGCAGCTGAGGGTAAAAGAGGGAGAGAAAACATGGTGGAAGGAAAAACTCAAATAACACATAACAAAACACCAAGAAATAAGCTAAATGTTAATGTAAACTGAATAAGGAAATGAAATAACTAAAACGCAAAACCCAAACACCCAAGGAACCTAACAGTAATGCTCTGGAAAAATAAAAACAAAGAAATAGAAAAATAAATAAATGAAGAACAACTTACAGATTGTACTTCAGTACACCAGCAACCAGTAAAGTTTTATCACTTAAAACACACACAATAACTTTTTTTTTCAGATCTTAAAAATCTTGTTGCTTTCATTAAACCATCAGTGGAAAACAAAATAGTAAATGTAACATTCCCAACAATATATTTTGTTGTTAGGGTTTGTAAACATCACAATTAATCAAAATTCATCTTATTGATAAATCATTACCCATTCATAATTTGATATGGTTTAGGCATTTTAGGATAGAAGATTATTTGTTCAAACAATAATGTCATTATCAACACTTTTTATGCAACCTTATAATATATACCTTATAATTATATATATACCTTATAATACTACTAATTTTTGCAGCAATTCTACTGACGTATCTCTGGTTAACAGCTGAAGACGCTTATTTAAACAAGATTTCAGTTTCGTGTTTTATTTGCTGCTTTAATTATTTGATCTGCACTCTGTACTGCACTTTGTGATTTTTCCTGTGAAAGGTGCAACATAAACTAAGTTTACTTACTAACATAATTGCAACATTGTTGCTTTTTTTAGCAGGTGCAGTTTGCTTTTCCACTGCACTTTGTCAAACAAGCCCAACCTTTTTAGCAACATGTTTACCTCCTCGCCTGTGGTGGCGCTGCACCACAAAGCACTGAACCTTCATCTGAAGCATTTCAAATAGACGTGCACAATATATTGAAGCTTAGTTCCCATTGTAATATCTGCTTGTGCAAACACAGTCGACTACTTGGATGCAATAACTATAAAGTTTCAGATGTCATGCATTAAAATGTTGCTTTCCAATAATGCATTTGAATGAACTTTCTGTCCTTATTGTCTACACCCAGGGATGGACTGGCCATCTGACATACCGGGCATCATCCCGGTGGGCCGTTGACTCAATGTGGGCCGGTCCGCTGTTTTTTTTTGTTTGTTTTTTTCCTCTCTCTAAATTCCCTCCAATTGGGCCGGCCAATTGGCTACAGAGGGCTAGCAGTTTGTTGCCAGCATCGACACATAATTGGTCTGTTTGTCATCGTCAAACAATCATGGGCTGACAGCCTATGAGAGCCATGACAGTGCTGTCAATCACAACACAGATCAGAGTGGGCGGGACCTCATGACATGGGCCAGAGTGGTGGCACTGGGACGGGGATACAGTCAATGGACGGGATGCTGCTGAGCTGAAAATGGAGAAGGGTAAGAAATGCCCCGGTGGCGCTGAAAAAGTACGGCTCAAAAAGCTGAAATCTCTGGAGGTGGAAGCTCCTAAATGTTTAAGGTTGACAGACCTTTGTGGTGCCAGGGTCGCCACCACAGCAGCAGGTGCTGCTGCGTGAGGAGATGCGCAAAGTGGAGAAATCCATGATAACTAACGATAGCGTGGGCTTGTGACCTGAATAACTGAATACTTGTGACAACATATTAGCCCAGAGTTGAAGGGCTGACTGTTGGTTGTTGCGGTTGATTTTGTTAAATATGCCAAATTGTGATACTTTCGATTATTATTGTTCAGATGATTTAGCTAAGCTAGCTAACAGTTACAATCTCTGGTTGCCATAGCAACAGTAAACATTAAAGAGTAACTAAACCCCAAAACAACTTTTTTTTGCTTCTAAACTGTATAAATGGGTCTTTCAGTTTCTGGGGATTTTTTTACATTTTGGTGGAAACTTTTTTATTTCAACACTTTTTGGTCTAAAAACGTCTTAGTGCTGCCCTCTTAGGGTTGAACGGTGGCTACTGCATTTGAATATTGTGATTGGTGGAGAGCGGTACATCTCTACGTCACAGGCATCGACTGTGTCACAGCAGTCATGGTCTCACAGACGCCCCGTGGGTGTTGGGATAAAACTATCAGACATACCGGCCCCGTGGCGAGTTTGGAGTTGGATTGCGTTTTTCAGGTTACCATTATTATCACATTAGCACTTAGTTAGCATAGCTAACATACTGTTTGGAACGTTAGCCTATGTTACCATTACCATTCAGGGCGCCGAGCCAGCGCCGCCCGAGCTCGGTGCTGCTGCTGCTGAGGCAGAGAGAGACAGGAGTCTGGTCTCTGAGTGGTAATGCTAACATAGGCTAACGTTCAAAACAGATGAATGTTGATCAGATCGATCAGTCGCAAAACTGCCAACGTCGCTTTGGTCACTGTCCATGTTTCAGTGTCACATTAAGCGAGGTGTCACTATCCTCCTGAACACACCCCCACGTTCCCCCTCTCCACTCATCCTCCACACTTGGCCATACCCTCCATTCTTCCTGGCACCGCCCACTTTGTAGAATTTTTCAAATGTCTGGGGGCGGGGTTATGGTTTTTCATGGGGTTCAGTTACACTTTAAGGGGAGACACTACAGGTGAATAGGGAAAAAACGTTAGCTTCAAGATACCTTCATGAAACTTGACAAACTTTATCCTAGTATTAAAACAAACATCTTCTGCATGAGAAGTTTTGATATAAATTTTGTTCAGATATGCAAATGAGGTGTAATCTGGTTAAAAATTTGCTAATTTGCAAATATTTGTAAACGTATCATCTCAAAATTGGTGAGAGACAGATTGAATTTTTCTTTAATTTTCTAATCATATATGTTATCAAAAACTTTTTACAGAGGGAAATAGGTTTATTTCATTTCATTACTTCATAAATCAAAAAACAGTGTCAGTAGCTCCAAAAAACTAATTTTTGCCCTGTTTTTTTTTACACAAAATAGCAAATTTTTTTAGAATGATGTATTGACAAATCGCTCTGTAATTTTCTTTCAGCTCATAGCATAGAACAATGGTGGAAAGTTTGGTGTATATAGGTATAACTGATTTCAAGATTATTCGTTTTGAATGTTGGAAAAAACTAATTTTGAGAAAAACGCAATTAAAGATTTGTATTAGATAATTCAATGCAATGTGAAGTGCAAATGACCCTCTAATCCCTCGTTTCGTGTTTGTGATTGGTCATTAATTTAAACAGGCATTACATTTTTGGACATTTTTCTTTTTACATTTTCTTTTTTGGGGGCTTTTTGTTTAGACTGCTTCGCGTTAACAGGCAGAGACAGAAAATAGAACGCCAAATCTGCTGTCTCACCCGCACTAAAATTATAAGAATAGTCTATTTTAGAGGTGTTTCAGAGTTGTAGTTTGTTTTAATCTGAAAGGCAACATGTTAAGGATGTTAAATATCCACAAATCTCAAAATTGACCAGGTCACGAAAAATCCATGTTTTTGCCTGTAGTGTCTTGCCATAACATGAACTAATGTGCCACATGTGCTTTATTTGTTGACCGCTATCAAGGAATATGACTCTCATTTGTACTGTAGTATGCATGAGAGGAGATTATGCGAGATTTGTGGACTTTTATGTAGTGTTGGCTGATAATGTGGTGGGCAGGTCTGGACAGAAAATGCCAGGGCTGAATTTTTGTCCCAGTCCACCCCTGTCCACACCTGATCTAGAGCTTAGTGATCAAGATCCTAAACCTCAGGGGGAATGCTGAGGGCACCGTGATAAACAAAAAGACATAGAGGAAAATGAGGGTTATTCATAGCTGATATTGTCATTCTTATATTCAACAATAATATCATAATAGCTGCGATGTACTGGCGGCCTGTCCAGGGTGAACCCCGCCTCTCACCCTGTTAACGCTGGAGATAGGCACCAGCCCCCCCTGCATAGGATAGGCGGGTACAGATAATGGATGGATGGAATATCATAATAGATTTTATAATATTGTACTGCCCCAAATTTAAAATTCACCTAAAGCCTTAGCATTATGCCCAGTGTTTTACTTCATGACTCAGAGTGGACTGTGTAGTAACCCAAAGCCTTCATATGCATGCAGCTAAAAACACTGGTTGAGTATGTGAGAGCACCACGGCCCTTAGCTGTGTTCTAAATTTAATCTCTCCCGAACAGCGCAGCCAGCCACAGTGAGTCATTATGCAAAGCTTGGGCAGGCAGGCATGAATGAGAGAAGAATGTTGTGAAGCTGAGATGGCTGAGCACACATGAGGCTGCCGCTCCAAAGCAGATGTAAATGTTGCCAACAAGCATGTGGGAATAAATCAGCACTATCTGGCACACATGCAGATATACAAATGCACAGTAGAAGCACGTGTGAATTTTGATATTAGCTAAATTAGAGCAGAACAACATGAAATAATGCAGAACCAATGAAGCTGAAAGCATTCAGCCTCTACTTGGTGTTGGGAGGACGCAGAAGGAAATGTTGGATGAGTTACCAAATGATGTCTGATGCTCTTTTAAGCTTACACTATCCTACATTTTACAAGAGAATAGTTATAAGAGCAACACATAGACTGTAGTGATACATGACTGTCCATGCAGTCTGTTTTTTTCTCTTTATAGTATGATGAAAATCTGTCTATGCATAATGTTAATAGCAGTAAAAACAGCTAGCTCAAAGATAAGAGCTAGAGGAATAATGAGCAGGATGAGACAGACATTTCTCAGGTCACACTGAGAGCTGCTGTGATGATGCTGCTACCTGATGATCCTGATCTGTGTGTGAAGAACATGGCAGCTGATACAGTAAGTGTTCTGTCTGTGTCACAGGGAACCAAGTGTTCACTTACTGTTTCTACAGCTGTTCACAGTCTATAACATAACTCAACTCAGGGCTGTGCAACTTCCAGAAATGTCCACAAGTCAGTTTCCAAAGTCCAAGTCGAGCTTCACATCTCTAATAATAATTTTCTCATCATAAACATGCCATCTAGTTTGCCAACAACAGTGCACTGCTGTAGGTTAAGAATACAAACCTGTGTTGATTGTCCTCATGCCTAATTTAGCACATAAAAATGAACCAATCTCATAGCATTTAATTCAACAAGAAACTTTTTGTTTCACCAGTGGATTTTAGACTGAAAAAGAGGGGGATGTGCTGTTACTGGTATCTAAACGTGGCATTAGTCTGAGACTTCCATATGTATCTGATTAGTATCTGTTCTACAGCTCCTCCAGGCCCCTTAGGTCTGTAAAGGTCCTCAGCTGTGGAACAGCCGTCCTGAAGAACCAAGAGCAGCTGACAAGTTTTTAAAAGCAAACTAAAGACAGACACATCTATTCAGTCTGGTAAGAAGTCCAGTTTATCAGCTCTTATCCTTTATCATTCATTTCAATATTAGCAACTTTTATATGATTCAGACAATTCAGTTTATTTAAGTAGCATCAGTTCACAAGCAGCAGCAGCAGCTCAGCTGATGCCCCTCTCTCCAGGAAGGTCACAGCTGTTTATGTTCTTCAGTTTTATTGCTGCTTAAAGAGTAAGTCACCCTCCAACTAGAGTCTTACTCCACCCACATTTACGGTTTGAAAAATGCTGCAAAAGGAGGCGTGGCCTGACGGACCAAGGGACGCGAGGGCTGGGAGGTGTCAACACTTCCTCGATATCCATCCATCCATCAATTTTCTTCCGCTTATCCGGGGTCGGGTCGCGGGGGCAGCAGCCTAAGCAAAGAGACCCAGACTTCCCTCTCCCCAGCCAGTTGTTCCAGCTCCTCGGGAGGAACCCCAAGGCATTCCCAGGCCAGCCGAGAAACATAGTCCCTCCAGCGTGTCCTGGGTCTTCCCCTGGGCCTCCTCCCGGTGGGACGTGCCCGAAACACCTCACCAGGGAGGCCTCCAGGAGGCATCCTGACTAGATGCCCGAGCCACCTCAACTGACTCTTCTCGATGTGGAGGAGCAGCGGCTCTACTCTGAGCCCCCTCCGGATGACCGAGTCTCTCACCCTATCTCTAAGGGAGAGCCCAGACATTCTATGAAGGAAACTCATTTCAGCCGCTTGCATCCGTGATCTCGTTCTTTCAGTCACCACCCAGAGTTCGTGACCATAGATGAGGGTAGGAACGTAGATCGACCGGTAAATCAAGACCCCCCAGATACTTAAACTCATCTACTTGGGGAAGGACCTCATCCCCGACCCGGAGAAGGCACCCCACCCTTTTCCGGGCTCAAAACCATGGCCTCGGATTTGGAGGTACTGATTCTCATCCCAGCCGCTTCACACTCTGTTGCGAACCGCCCCAGCGAAAGCTGTAGATCACGTTCCGATGAAGCCAACAGGACCACGTCATCTGCAAAGACCAGAGACCCGATCCTGAGGCCACCAAAACGGATCCCCTCAACACTTTGGCTGCGCCTAGAAATCCTGTCCATAAAAGTTAGGAACAGGATCGGTGACAAAGGGCAACCTTGGCGGAGTCCAACTCTCACCGGAAACAAGCCCGATTTACTGCCGGCAATGCGAACCAAACTCTGGCACCGGTCCTACAGGGACCTAACAGCCCATATCAAGAGTCCGGTACCCCATACTCCCAGAGTACCCCCCACAGGGCCCCCCGAGGGACACGGTCGAACGCCTTCTCCAAGTTCACAAAACACATGTAGACCGGTTGGGCGAACTTCCACGCACCCTCCAGGACCCTGCTGAGGGTGTAGAGCTGGTCCAGTGTTCCACGGCCAGGACGAAAACCGCATTGTTCCTCCTGGATCCTCTCCAGAACCCCTGAATAGACCTTACCAGGGAGGCTCAGAAGTGTGATCCCCTGTAGTTGGAACACACTCTGTGGTCCCCCTTTTTAAACAGGGGGACCACCACCCCGGTCTGCCAACCCAAGGGAACTGCCCCCGATGTCCATGCAATATTGCAGAGCCGCGTTTACCAACACAGCCCCACAACATCCAGAACCTTGAGGAACTCCGGTCGAATCTCATCCACCCCCGGAGCCTTGGCACCGAGGAGCGTCGAGGTCAGCAGCACACCATCCCCACTGTAAACAGTGTTGGGGGCAGACCGCTTCCCCCCCCTGAGACGCCCGATGGTGGACCAGAATCACTTCGAAGCCGTACGGAAGTTGTTTTCCATGGCTTCTCCAAACTCCTCCCACGCCCGAGTTTTTGCCTCAGCGACCATCCGAGCCGCATCCCGCTTGGCCTGCCGGTACCTATCAGCTGCTTCAGGGGTCCCACAAGCCAAAAAGACCCGATAGGACTCCTTCTTCAGCCTCACAGCATCCCTTACCGCCGGTGTCCACCAGCGGGTCTGGGGGTTGTCGCCGCGACAGGCACCAAGCACCTTGTGGCCACAGCTTCGGTCAGCCGCCTCGACAGTGGAGGCGCGGAACATGGTCCACTCGGACTCAGTGTCCCCCGCCTCCCCCGGGACGTGTTCAAAGTTCTGCCAGAGGTGTGAGTTAAAGCTCCTTCTGACAGGAGACTCTGCCAGACGTTCCCAGCAGACCCTCACAACACGCTTGGGCCTTCCAGGTCTGTCCGCCGTCCTCCTCCACCATCGGAGCCGACTCACCACCAGGTAGTGGTCAGTGGACAGCCCAGCCCCTCTCTTCACCCGAGTGTCCAAAACATGCAGCCGCAGATCAGATGAGATGACAACCAAGTAGATCATCGAGCTACGGCCTAGGGTGTCCTGGTGCCAAGTGCACATATGGACACCTTTATGCTTGAACATGGTGTTTGTTATGGACAATCCATGACGAGCACAGAAGTCCAATAACAAGACAACACTCGGGTTCAGATCGGGGGGGCCATTCCACCCAACCACACCCCTCCAGGTCTCACTGTCATTGCCCATGTGAGCGTTGAAGTCCCCCAGCAGAACAAGGGAGTCCCTGGGAGGGACTCCCTTGTTCTGCCCTGGGAGGGACTCCCTTGTTCCAAGAAGGGTGGGTAATCTGATCTGCTGTTAGGTGCATAAGCACAAACAACAGTCAGGACCCGTCCCCCCACCCGTAGGCGGAGAGAGACTACCCTCTCGTTCACCGGGGTAAACCCCAACGTACAGGCGCCGAGATGGGGGGCAACAAGTATCCCCACCCCAGCTTGGCACCTCTGAGCAGGGGCAACTCCAGAGTGGAAGAGAGTCCAACCCCTCTCGAGGAGACGGGTTCCAGAGCCAGAGCCGTGTGTCGAGGCGAGTCCGACGATGTCCAGTCGAAACCTCTCAACCTCGCACACCAGCTCCGGCTCCTTCCCCACCAGAGAGGTGACGTTCCACGTCCCGAGAGCCAGCTTCTGCAGCCGAGGATCGGACCACCAAGGTCCCCGCCTTCGGCCGCCGCCCATCCTACATAGCACCCGACCCCTATGGCCCCTCCCACAGGTGGTGAGCTCATGGGAAGGGACTTCCTCGATATTCCAACTCCAACTCGCTACCAAGGCGTGGCTGAGACTGGGTTATTTTTATACCCCACAGTGGCAAGATGGCTGACGTCAGCCATAGTGGCTGAGCCAGGAGTAATGCCAGATTCAACTTCAAGTACAGTGTGAAGTTTTAAACTGAAGAAGGCACTCCACTGTCTGTTTTTGGTAGAAAACTACCAATTTTACTAAGAAGTACTAAAATACAAAGAATAATGACCAGATATGTAGACAACACTATTAGACACTCTTTTTTTGATTTGGGGGTGAGTTGCACTTTGTTATTAAAACAATACTATAATATTGTAAGTATATTGCACCTTACTATTTGAGATATTATTGTTTACTAAGTATGGTTCTAGCTTAACTAATTTTATATCTTTATTATTTTATTTTTCATGTACACATTTCCTTGCTAATCTAATCTATACCACTGAGTTTCCACAGCTTTTATTCTCTGTTATCGATTACATTCTCTTACTTTTATTTCCCCATTGTTGAATTACCAATAATCACTTGTCTTATCTGTCAGTTCAATAGATTTGATCATATTATTGTGTGTCACCGATGGAGAAACAATAGTCTCAAAACATCTGTGTGTGTAATACTTGATTTGTAACTTCTGTAAGCCTGTGTGTGTGTAACTTTGGGTATTGTATGTGTAAAACAGGATTTGTAACCTGTAAAAAACAAGTTTACAAGTTCAAGAGGAGTTTAGAGACTCATTTTATGTCTCCAGATTTGTGCGTACATGGTGCTGGTAGAATGCAGGGTCATCTGAGTTTTCTTATTACGTTCCCTCTAAACTTGTTGAAGTGGCAAAGACGTTTGTCTGTGAAAGAAAGATTATCTCAGCACTGCTTAGTTATTACACATAGACAGACATTTACTTTTTCAAATTCGAAAATGGTTTAAATTGTTTTGGGTTGGACATCCAGGTCCTCGAGAAGTAATCGAGCGAAGACTAATAGAACTACGTAGTTACTACGGCATCTTTAACATTCTAAGATTGTTTAAATAGACAGACATGTATGGGTAGAACTTCGAGCCATTAGAAACGGAAATTAAATAGGTTTTATTGCAATTTGAATTACTCAGACTTAATCTGAAATTATCAAGTTGAATAAATGCTTTTTTTACCAGCCCATTTTTTCTTGCTTCTATTTAAATACAGTTATGCATAAGTAGCATATAATTAGTCATGTAAACTAACCATAGCCTAACTGCAGACGTTGGCTAAAACCGCTAGGATAGCCTAGTTTGTACTGTTTGTTTACATGACGCTAAAGTCTGGCGGGACAAAACTTAAAAGCTTAAAGCGTAACTCATCCCCTAGCGGAGTTAAAACTCCACCCACATTTCCTGTTTGAAAAATGCCTCAAAATGAGGCCTTGCCAGCGAGGGGGAGGGCTGGGGCTGCGCTGTGGTTGACATGTTGACAGCCGAGTTGCTGTAGTGGCGGCTCCTATGTGCGGCACACAGACAGCCAGAAAGATGGAGCACAATAGTGACACGAGCTTCATTGCCTCCTTCTCTCCACCTTCTTCACCAGAGGAAATAAAGAGAGGGAGGTTCTGTGGAGGAGGCGAGCGGCCCTGAGTCGTATTGTTTTGAGCCGATGCCTTGTGAGTTGTTGGGGCAACAGGTGCCGAGCCTGCAGCGGCATCGCGGCATATAATGGGGCCCATCTCTGAGTGGTAGATTGTTGTTAGCCATAGCTAAAGCTAAATTTAGATTATCTTGATTAATATCGTGTGACTCAACAGGTGCACCTGCAGCAACTGTACCTCATTGACTGCAACAGAAAATGTATGTAGCAAAGAGGTGCCCAAGGTATAAATCAAAGTGCACTAAAAAAATAACTCTTAGCCCCGATTTCATTATCCATTTACTGATATCAGTTCATCCCTCTGTCATAGGTAATGCACAGATGTCAGCAGGAAAGGCTATGCTAAAGAATCTAACTAAATGCTAAGCTAACAAATAACTAACCTGATAATAAACGCTGTAAACGAGGCATGGCCTAGACTGGGCTTGTTTTCTACTCCACAGTGGCAGGAAGGCTGACCTCAGTTACCACCCGCTGAGCCAGGAGCAATGTCCCATTAAACCCTAACACTGTCCCATCAAGCGCAGTGTAACATTTTGACCTGAAGAGGGCACTCCACTAATGGTTTTTGGTAAAAAATGAATATTTTTACTAACATGTACTAAATTAGAAAAGAAATGACCAGACATGTAGATAGCACTATTAGACACTCATTTATAAAGTTAATCAGCAAAACAAGTTGATTTGGGGGTGGGCTGCATTTTAAAGGTTGTGTTGTTAGCCTTTGTTGTTTGCATAGACGTGTTTTTTTATATATATATTTCTGTTAACAATCATAGCTCATAAACGAGCTTATATGGTGTTACCATGGTTCTTCATGTGTTCCCACTTATAAGTTTGATTTTTGCAAATTAAGCTTTTTTTCATATAATTTAGGGGCCAAAGATATGATTGCTTCTTTTAAGAGAAACTATAACCTCTTGCCCGGGGCAAAGAGGTCACTGTGGCATCTAGCTAGAAGAATAAATCCAGTTACAGACCTTATGCTTACAGAACATTCATATTAACCCTCAAACACTGCAGAACCTGGGATCTCAGTAGAGTATAGTTCCCTATGTGTTCTGCTGCAAAAACTATAGTTTTGCATTCATGGATGAACACAGTTGTTATGTTTCTGTCCTCACTTATTCTCTGTGTTATGAGGACAACTCTGGTTAAGATGGACCTGCATCCTCTTGCAGGCCAATAAGACATGGGGCGAATAAAAGAAAATACTGTATGTACATGTATGTGTATATGATACACATATATGTACACTGTATGTATGTATATACATTCAGTTTTGTTGTGAAGCCTTTCAGTTTATATATATATATATGTGTGTGTGTGTGTGTGTATGTGTGTGTGTGTGTGTGTGTGTGTGCGTGTGTGTGTGCGCGTGTGTGTGTATAACATCAGCGTTGTGACATGTATACAGCCCATCTTTGAAGACGGAAATCTGGAGACATGAAATCGGTCTCTGAACTCCTCGTGAACTAGTAACCTTAATCTGTGAATAAACGTTGTTTTGTCTGTGTGTATCAGGCGATTGGTGCATACGTATTTAACCATTTCACAACCACAAATCAAACTTTATTTATAAAGCGCTTTTCATACAAAATAGCACCTCAAAGTGCTTTAAAGATTAAAATGACCCTACATAAATCACCCCCACCCCCCAGAACAAAAACATGATCACAGTTATACACCCCTCCTCCCATGCACACACACTTAAAAGCAACAGTTAAAAAGGACATGGGCTAAGAACAGATGAACAAAATTGAAGAAAACTGAATAAAATTGAAGATCGTCATTCTTCCTTTGTATGCACATGAGCTGTTTTTAATCTGTAGTTACTTTTAAGTTTGTGTAATTTAAAAGTGTGTTTTATACTCGTACTTTCTTGATATTTGTGTGTACAGTTGAACACACAACAGCAAGTACTCAAAGTTACACACAAAATGTTTTTTACGGGTTACAAATCCTGTTTTACACATACAACTACCCAAGGTTACACACACACACAGGCTGACACAAGTTACAAATCAAGTATTACACACACACAGATGTTTTGAGACTATTTTCTCTCCATAGTCTCTTGTGGTTAAATGTCTGTCTTTCTGTGTTTGACATCTATAATCCCTTTGGGTTACACCTGACTATGAAAAGTGCTCTATAAAAAGGAGTTTGACTGATTGATTGGAAGAGTAGCAGCTGTGCGGCCTCGGGACATTTTGGACAGACAAACAGGATGAAGTCGCTGGGTATCTAGATATGGATTGGGAGCGCTTGATATCACTGTCCTTTCCTTCTAGAGTTTACTGAAACGACTGAGGAGAATAGAGTTTACAAGTGGCTGCTGAAGGAGGAGCTGAAGGAGTAGTCCATGTCTCTAAGCAATCAAAAAAACGAATGGTATAAAACTGTTTCTTTAACTTGAGAAACGTGTCTAAATTACAATGGTTGAAATCAAAGTGTGAATTAAAGATCATCACCCATGCTTTTCTTTCTTCTAGTTTAGATTATTGCAATGGAGCTTTTCTGTATTTTAACAAATAATACCTTGATCATCTGCAAATAGCTCAAAATTTAAGAAGTTGCATTGGCATAAAAGTGAATTCTGATGGTGAGTACGTTAAAACATGCATGATAAAGGCTGCAGAACTTGTGTTTCCTGAGAAGCAACATTAGTCTGATGAGGATTACTATGGCAGAAGCTATGTTTACATGGACACAAGTAAACAAATCAAAAGCCTGATTGGAATAAAAAGGCTTCATTTAAGGCAAGGCAAGACCATTTTATTTGTATAGCAGACTTTCAACAACAGGTTGATTCAAGGTGCTTTACATGAATTTAAGATCAAGTAAAACAGCAATAAAGTGTCATAGTCTTTGTTCTGCCATGTTTCCTGCTCACTCTCCCTGCCTCAGCAGCTGATTGCTCATTGTCCTCACCTGTGCTGCTCCCTATTAAATCACCTGCTTTCCGTCTGCTCAGTGCGAGATTGCCTGCTGCTTCTGCCACAGCCTTGATACCAGATTCTGTCTAAATTCACGAGATCCTTGACCTTGCCTGTTTGCCTGCCCCTTACTGTTTCCTGTGAGCTGCCTCCTCTGCTACTGAACCTCGCCTGTTGATTGACCCAGATTTAAGCTTCAAGGACTACGGAATTGTTGCTGACCCTCAGATTCACCTGTGTTTGACCCTGGACTGACTGGAACTTGAGCTGCTGGATTTAGGACTCTCTCTGGTTCTGTTCCCTGGCTGTGTCCACTGTGACCCTCAAGGTCAAGATCCTTGTCACTGGCTGCCTGTTTTGGACCCTCTGGACTCCAGGCCTGGGTAAATTTCCATTTGTCCTGTGAATTTCCAGGTCTTACTTCATACCGTTACTTACCTCTCTGTCTTCCAGACCGGCCTGCAGATCCTGTCCCCTGCAAGAGCCCTTCTACCAGCACCACGATCACGTTAATAAATCTTGTTAAACTTGTTTTGAGTCTTGGCTGCGTCTTGGGTTCTGGCATTATTTCAGACTTCCCCTAAACATTACAGTAACTCGTGAAGCACACACAAACGTATGAAAACATTACTCAAAGGCAGCTCTTAACAAATGTGTTTTTAGCTTTTAGATGATTTAAAAGAACTCAGTGTTTCAGCAGCTTTGCATTTCTCTGGGGGTTTGTTCCAGATTAGAGGAGCATAGAAACTGAAAGCTGCTTCTCCATGTTTGGCTCTAATTCTATGGATGTTGAGTAGACTGGAATTAGAGGACCCGAGTAGTCTGGGGGGTTGGTATAGTGACAACAGATCTTCATCATTTTTTGGTGCTAAGCCATCCACTGATTTATAAACTAGGAGTATTTAGAAGTCTATTCTCTGAGTTACAGGGAGCCAGTGTAAGGACTTTAGACATAAGGACTGGGGTGATGTGCTCTACTTTCCTGGTTCTAGTGAGGAACACGAGCAGCAGCGTTCTGGATCAGCTGCAGCTGTCTGATTGACTTTTTAGGCAGACCTGTAAGAACGCTGTTGCAGTAATCAATCCGACTAAAGATAAACGCATGGAGGAGTTTTTCTAGGTCGTGTTTTAACAAAGAATACCTTGATCATCTGGAAACGGCACAATATTCAAGAAGTCACATTGGCAAAAAAGGGAACACGCCATTCAGAATACTCTGACCCGATCGCACTCAGTCGGATCAACATTTTCCTCTGATTGAGACAGGTGGGTTATGCCAATTGTTATTCCGATCGCTGTGTATGTAAACACTTATTCCGAATGTGGGTCATTCTGTTACGTCATGCGTAGACGTCCCTTACGTCTGCGTAAAACAATAAAGGGATTCGGATTAGAATTTGACTGTTGTACACAACAACGCTCTGAAGAACATCGTACCACTTCATGCACACAGCCATGTTTGTTTAGAATGGAATCTGCTACTTCTTCTGCTACGGCTGTTTCTGGTATGTTAGATAGTTCTGTGCATGTGTGACGGATGTAAACATAATAATTGGAGACATTTTTTCAGGGCCCATATACACTGTCAAATTCTTATTAGAACTAAGATCAGATTTTTGACATTTTGCGCATGTAAACGTATCTAGAGAGGATACTGGAACAGCCAGCAGATTTGGAAACAGTCATTTCTTGGTTTTTCTGTTGCAATTAATGGGAGCACTGACATTACAGATCCTGCTATGTATTCATAAAGTTGATGAGACATTTTCTCATTGACTGTCACTGAGAAGTTCCTTGATTCCTTGTTATTCAAACTGGTAAATTAATTTGAGCCAGAGGTCTGAATCCCTGTCAGTCTGGCTGCCTTGAAAGAAGACAACAATGTGGGATATCTGTGTGAGTCTGAGAAAAGATTTCAGGTTTTTGGTTAACCTCAAACAGAATTTGTGTTCAGTGCATCTGCAGTTTCTAAAAACACTTGAAATATGAGGTTGTTCATAATATGTTTTAAAATAGGGGTGTCAAATTATCCTGTACATTGAGATAAATTAATTACTGCCATATTTAGCACGCAGTTTTTTAATTGTAATGATCTCATTTTTAATCTTGAATTTTACTGTTTTTGCATGTGAGTTACCTTTAAATAAAATCTGTTTTTATCCTTTGGCCTTCTTGTGCTTGAGTTGGGAGTTAACCACACCATGAAGTGGGCATGGATTGGCTGTCTGCAGGCCTGCTTATCTTGAGCTGATGCTGCCGTTGTAGTGGGGAGGGCAAGATGAGTGAGGAGAAGCGGTGAGTTGCAGACAGTGTTGCCCATTTAGGGTCTTTGTCACTATATTTAGCGAGTTTTTAAGACAAGAAAGCTACTAGTAAAAAAAATTAATGACTTTTTGCTGGGGTTATTGGAGAGTTTTGGGTGAAGCAAATATTCCTTACTAGGCCTGGTTCACACCGGATGTGGAAGCGGCGCAGAACGAAGACCGCTTCCATTCGGCGCCCTTGTTAACCTATGGTGTAGTTCACACCAGACCACGGAGCGCTGCGATCCTCCACGGGCGGCTTGCACAGTGAAGCGATCGTTTCGCCGTCTGGTCTATTTTTGTGCAAGCTGTGAGCGATCCACGTCAATTCTGGCAGGAAGTCACACCAAGACACACCAGACAATCCGGTCAATTTTCAAAATAAAAGCAATTTTTCAAAATAAAATACTGCGATTGACAAATGCGATCATATTTGTGTATCTAAACAGACTATACAGATGAAAATAAACAAACACAAAAACACACACAGAGACACACTTTATGAGGTTATTTACTTACCCATGATGAAAAAAATAGCTCTGAAAAAACCACCGCTGAGCTTGTCGACCGTGGCAGAGAGATATGTGTCTAGTGTGAACAGGGGGGCAGCGGATAGTGCACGATATTAATGTGCGCGCCGCTTCGCAGTGCTTCCGCGGCCGGTGTGAACCAGGCGTAATGGCACGTTCACATCGGTCAGTGCGTCCAGGCATCAAATCGCTCAAATGGACAAAAGTCAAAGCTTTAAAATTAAAACCCAGCTGGGGCTCGTCATTATGTCAGCGTGGATTTGTCTGTTTCTAGTTGTTTACAACTTGGCGGATCATGTTGAGTGGCTTGGGTTTATTTAATTAATGAAGCCACACAAGCCAGACAACATCGTCTAACACATAAGAAAATTAAAAGAAAACTATTTAACTGCTTACCTGGCACTCCAATATCCTCCGATATCTTCCTCCAAATAAGATCCGATCTCTTCCTGTCTTTGTAAAAAGACGAAGACGTGTCATACAATTCACGAAAATTACACACAGCGACGATTAGTTGATCCTCCATCTTGAATGAATGACTTGCCGAGCCACTCATGGAAGGAGTATCTACGTCAGTACAACGACTCGCTCTGATTGGTTGACGCCCCGTGTTTGCTGCCCGACAGTTCAGTTTTCCAAACTTCACGCAGCAGCTGCTCCAACAGTCCGTCAACTCATCTGAGCAGCAGCCGCGTGGACGCGCTGATACCAGCTGCGTGCGACTTGCTGCGGGGCAGCTTGGCGCCCACTTGATGCGTAGGTACCATAGACTTGCATATAATCTAGCTGCCCTGCTAACTGGACGCGCTGATCGGTGTGTACGTGCCATAACTCTCATTGAGCGGCGGTGCAACCGTGGGATTCTCTCCTTCTCAGAGCATTCACAGCTAAATGAAAATACCTCAAAATGAGGGCTTTTCTCAGCAATTATTAGGTGCAAATAAAAAAGAGATTAATTAGATTAATTAATAACAGATCATAATGAGGAAATCTCAAAGTTTTTTAATCACATGACAGCACTATTTTTAAAAGGATATTTCATTAAAAATGTTATTTTTATTAAACTTTTATTTGACAAAGAAGATCCCATTGAGATTAAAACCCTCTCTTTGAAGGGAGAGCTGAGAGAAATGACCATGTTCTAATGCACTTGTACTTTTTTGGAAGAGAACCCCCAGACGGTCATGGCAGATGGCCGCTCATACTGAGCCAGATTGTGGTGCTACTGGAGGTTTCTTCCAGTGAAAGGGGAGTTTTTCCTCTCCACTGTCACAATATGCTTGCTCAGTATGAGGAATTGCTGAGGGATTGCTGTGGTTGGAGTCTGCATGAACAGGGCACAACTGCCAGTCAATGACTTGATGCTATCTGCTGAAATTCCTTAGATAGAAAACTTTTAAACTGATTGGAATGTATGTGTTATTAAACTGAAATGACTTTTCTAGTAAAGTGCTTGCCAAGGGGGTCAGAACGGGCGAAATTCAAATCCTACCTGAAACTGCTGGCTAAAAATAAGCATAAAAACAGTAAGATTGTTATTCACGCGGTAATGACACCCGGTTGCGCCAATCGGAAGTCACAAAAATTTGTGTTGCTTTGGTGTGTAAGTTTGCCAAAACAATGTCAGACTCGGTAATCTTTACTGGTCCCCTGCCTGATCGGACCAGTGACGACATGTTTAGCCGCATGCTGTCATTCCACCAATGGTTGTCTAGGTGGTTTCCTGCAAACAATGTGGGCTACATTGATAACTGGCGAACATTTTGGACAAAACATGGTCTGATAGACCGGAGAGACGGCATCCATCCCACTTTGGATGGAGCAGCTCTTCTTTCTAGGAATCTGGCCGAATTTATTAGTCCTCCAAAACCCTGACAACCCAGGGTCCAGACCAGGAAGCAGAGTCGTAGTTTAGCCCACCTCTCTGCTGCCTCTGTACTGTTACCCACCCATTACCCTATAGAAACAGTGTCTTGCCAATGGTCAAAATTAAATGGATTAAAAGTTAAGCCAAGAAAAGCAAATCATGGAAATCTCAAAAAAATAAATATGACTTTGACTGAACAGAAAAATAAATTTATTAAATGTGGTTTATTAAACATAAGATCTCTCTCCTCAAAGACTTTGTTAGTAAATGACTTGATTTGTGATAATCACATTGATTTGCTTTGTCTCACAGAAACCTGGTTGCAGCAGGAGGAATATGTTAGTATAAATGAGTCAACTCCTTCCAGTCATTTAAATTTTCACATTCCTAGAAGTACTGGGCGAAGAGGAGGAGTTGCAGCCATTTTTCGTTCTGATCTACTAATTAATCCCAGACCAATTGATAGCTACAGTTCTTTTGAACATCTAACCCTTAATTTTCCTCATCCAAGTTGCAAAACATTAAGACCATTTTTGCTTGTGGTTTTGTATCGTCCACCAGGCTCTTACTCTCAGGTCTTGGATCAGATCTCACATTTTTTATCTGATTTAGTTTTAAGTACTCATAGGGTCATTTATAGTGGGGTACTTCAATATTCATGTGGATACTGAAAGTGATAGCCTAAATGCAGCCTTTAATGCTGTTTTAGACTCAACTGGCTTTACTCAAAAAGTACAGGGATCCACCCACTCGGGTAAACACACTTTGGACCTTGCACTGACATACATTATTGAGTGTGAGGAAATAACAGTCCACCCACATAACCCGGTCCTGTCTGACCCCTTTTTGATAACTTTTGAATTTACTTTAACTGACCATCTTAAATCTGAAAGAACATTTCACTATAGTAGAGCTTTATCGGACAATGATGTAACAATTTTTAAGAATCTGTTCCATTCTTTCTTTCCTCAGTGTCTCAGAGTAACACAGTGGATGGCAGCAATTCTATCTCTAACCCTTCAGAAATTGATGGTCTGGTTCACAGCGTTATTTCCTCATTGCGTTTGGCATTAGATAGCGTAGCCCCCTTAAAAAAGAAAGTAGCTAGCCATGGGAGGCTGACTCCTTGGTTTAACGCATAGTTGCGTACTTTAAAGCAGAATACTAGGAAGTTGGAGAGAAAATGGCGTTCTACACATCTAGAGGATTCCTATTTAGCCTGGAATAACAGTCTACTGCTTTATAAAAAGACTCTTCGACAAGCTAGAACAGCATATTTTTCATCATTAATAGAGGCGAATAAAAACAATCCTAGGTTTCTTTTTAGTACAGTTGCCAAACTTACACAGAGTCATAGCGCTGTTGTGCTAACTATTCCCCCAGCTCTTAGCAGTGATGATTTTATGGGATTATTAATAAATAAAATTAATTTGATTGAAAATAAAATCATTGGCATCCTCCCAAACATGATTACTTCTTCCTCAGTAAATGAGGCAGCATCGGAAAGAACTGTAGAACCTCATTTGTGCTTAGGCTGTTTTGATTCAGTCGAGCTTTCGGAATTATCAAAAATACTAGCCTCATCTAAACCTTAAACTTGTATGTTCGACCTAATCCCAACTAAATTATTTAAGGAAGTGTTCCATTTGGTACCTGGCCCCATTTTGGATATGATGAATCTTTCCTCAGTAAACTGATACGTACCACGGGAATTTAAAATAGCTGTAATTAAACCTTTACTTAAGAAACCTTCCCTTGGTTAAGATTACTTGGTGAATTACAGACCTATATCTAACCTTCCTTTCTTATCCAAAATCCTTGAGAAAATTCAATTCAATTCAGTTTATTTATATAGCGCCAATTCAAAACAGATGTCATCTCAAGACACTTAACAAGAAGTTATTTCAATACAATTATACAAACATTCCAATCAGTTAAAAAGTTTCCTATTTAAGGAATCCCAGCAGATTGCGTCAGTCATTGGCGTGAGGTTGGGCAGATTTCCAACCACAGCAATCCTTCAGCAATCCCTCATACTGAGCAAGCATGTAGTGACAGTGGAGAGGAAAAACTCCCCTTTAACAGGAAGAAACCTCCAACAGAACCAGGCTCAGTAGGAGCGGCCATCTGCCACGACCGTCTGGGGGTTTGAGAAGACAGAGCAGAACACAGAAGGAACAGAAGATCTGGTATAAGAGTAATTTCTATGTTACAGAAAGTAAAAAGCTGATAACAGGACACAGCGGATGTTCAGTTACTGAGAGGATCATCCCAGTCTATGCCCCCCGTCCAACAGGGCATTGCAGCCAAGCAGGATACCAGACCAGGTATATCTTCTATGGGGAGAAAAACACTGAGAGAAAACAAAGTTAACAGTCGAAATAACAGAATGTACTGTAATACAACTGGAGAGTCGTAGGAGAAAAGGAAGTAGCAGAGTGAAGAAAATTGGTAAGTCTGTCCTCCAGCAGTCTAAGCCTATAGCAGCATAACTACAGAGACAGCTCAGGATGACCTAAGCCACTCTAACTATAAGCTTTATCAAAAAGGAAAGTTTTAAGCCTGGCCTTAAAAGTAAACAGAGTGTCTGCCTCACGGACTAAAGCTGGGAGCTGGTTCCACAGGAGAGGAGCCTGATAACTAAAAGATTTGCCTCCCATTCTACTTTTAGAGATCCTAGGAACTACAAGTAAACCTGCAGTCTGAGAGCGAAGTGCTCTTTTAGGAACATATGGAACAATTAGATCACTGATGTATGATGGAGCTTGATTATTAAGGGCTTTGTATGTAAGAAGAAGGATCTTAAATTCTATTCTGGATTTAACAGGGAGCCAATGAAGGGAAGCTAAAACAGGAGAAATGTGATCTCTCTTTTTAATATTCATCAGAACTCTTGCTGCAGCATTTTGGATTAACTGAAGGCTTTTAATGGCATTTTGTGGACTTCCTGATAGTAAAGAATTACAGTAGTCCAGCCTTGAGGTAAGAAATGCATGGACTAGTTTCTCATCATCACTCCTGGACAGGATGTTTCTAATTTTAGCAATATTCCGGAGGTGAAAGAAAGAAATCCTAGAAACCTGTTTAATATGGGATTTAAATGTCAAGTCTTGGTCAAAAATAACGCCGAGGTTCTTTACATTATTACTGGGGGCCAATTTAATGCCATCCAGATGAAGTGATTGACTAATCAGTTTCTGTTTAAGAACTTCTGGTCCAAAGACAGCAACTTCTGTCTTGTCAGAATTTAAAAGCAAAAAGTTTAGGGTCATCCATGATTTTATGTCTTCCAGACATGCCTGTAATCTACCTAACTGACTGGGTTCATCAGGATTTATGGATAAATATAGTTGTGTATCATCGGCATAGGTGTGGAAATTTATCCCATGCTGTCTAATGATTCTACCAATTGGAAGCATATATATATATATATATATATATAGTATATAAAATAGTTGCTAATCAAGTCTGTGAGCATATAAACAGTAACGACCTGTTTGAAGAGTTTCAATCAGGTTTTAGAGCTCATCATAGCACTGAAACAGCACTGGTGAAGGTTACTAATGATATTCTCATGGCCTCAGATGATACACTGGTGTCTTTTCTGGTTTTGTTAGATCTCAGTGCTGCTTTTGACCCAGTCGATCATAATATTCTCTTAGAAAGGCTTGAACATGTTGCAGGGATCAAGGGAACAGCACTAGGCTGGTTTAAATCATATTTGTCTGATATTTTCCAGTTTGTTCATCTAAATGATCAATCTTCTTCACACTCAAGGGTTACTTGTGGAGTTCCACAGGGTTCTGTGCTTGGACCAATTATTTTCCCCATATATATGCTCCCAGTTGGTAGAATCATTAGACAGCAAGGGATAAATTTCCACAGCTATGCCGATGATACACAACTATATTTATCTATAAATCCTGATGAACCCAGTCAGTTAGGTAGATCACAGGCATGTCTGGAAGACATAAAAACATGGATGACTCTAAACTTTTTGCTCTTAAATTCGGACAGAAGTTGCTGTCTTTGGACCAGAAGTTCTAAAAAAGAAACTGATTAGTCAATCACTTCATATGGATGGCATTAAATTGGCCCCCAGTAATAACGTAAAGAACCTCTGCGTTATTTTTGACCAAGACATGACATTTAAATCCTATATTAAACAGGTTTCTACAGTAGGATTTGTCTCATTCACCTCCGGAATATTGCTAAAATTAGAAATATCCTGTTCAGGAGTGATGCTGAGAAACTAGTCCATGCATTTGTTACCTCAAGGCTGGACTACTGTAATTCTTTACTATCAGGAAGTCCATAAAATTTCATTAAAAGCCTTCATTTGATCCAAAATGCGGCAGCAAGAGTTCTGATGAATATTAAAAAGAGAGATCACATTTCTCCGGTTTTAGCTTCCCTTCATTGGCTTCCTGTTAAATCCGGAATAGAATTTAAGATCCTCAAAGCCCTTAATAATCAAGCTCCATCATACATCAGAGATCTGATTGTTCCATATGTTCGAAACAGAGCACTTCTCTCTCAGACTGCAGGTTTACTGCTGGTTCCTAGGATTTCTAAAAGTAGAATGGGAGGCAGATCTTTTAGTTATCAGGCTCCTCTCCTGTGGAACCAGCTCCCAGTTTAAGTCCGTGAGGCAGACACTCTGTCTACTTTTAAGGCCAGGCTTAAAACGTTCCTTTTTGATAAAGCTTATAGTTAGAGTGGCTAAGGTCATCCTGAGCTATCTCTGTAGTTATGCTGCTATAGGCTTAGACTGCTGGAGGACAGACTGACCACTTTTCTTCTCTCTGCTACTTCCTTTTCTACTACTACTCTCCAGTTGTATTACAGTACATTCTGTTATTTCAACTGTTAACTTTGTTTTCTCTCAGTGTTTTTCTCTCCATAGTAGATATACCTGGTCTGGTATGCTGCTTGGCTGCAATGCCCTGTTGGACGGTGGGCATCAACTGGGATGATGCTCCCAGTAACTGAACATCCACAGTGTCATGTTATCAACTTTTTACTTTCTGTAACATAGAAAGTTCTCTTATATCAGATCTTCTGTTCCTTCTGTGTTTCTGCTCTGTCTTCTCAAACCCCCAGACGGTCGTGGCAGATGGCCGCTCCTACTGAGCCTGGTTCTGTTGGAGGTTTCTTCCTGTTAAAGGGGAGTTTTTCCTCTCCACCGTCGCTACATGCTTGCTCAGTATGAGGGATTGCTGAAAGATTGCTGTGGTTGGCAAGTCTGCATCAACGGGGTCCAACCTCACGCCAATGACTGACGCAATCTGATGGGATTTCTTAAATAGGAAACTTTTTAACTGATTGGAATGTGTGTAAAAATGTATTGAAATGACTTCTTGTTAAGTGCCTTGAGATGATCTGTTATGTACTGGTGCTATATAAATAAAATGAATCTAATTGAGTTGACTTGAACAAAGAGAAAAACAGGGACTTGTTGTTATTTATAAGTAATTATGTTATTATTGTAGTGGTCTGGCCCCCTTGACATCTAATAAGGCTGCATGTGGCCCCTGAACCAAAATGAGTTTGACCCCCCTGCTTTAGGGCCTTTATACCTCAAGTTGGACCCTCTAATCAGCAACCCAGAGAGTACTGTTAGTACCTCAGAACTTTTAGAAGCACTGCTTTCAAGCAGCTTTCAGGACAGCAGAAGACTTTCTTTATTCAGGCAATCTTTTTATGATACAATTTTAGACTGTATGTCCTTTAAATTATTATGTTTTATCTTTTGTCTTTATTGTAAAGCACTTTATGATAGTTATCTGTGAAATGTGCTACATGAGTAAATTTTACTTAATTATATTAAAAAAGTATCACATTTGCAATATTGCTAAAAGATTGATGGAGTTAACCAAAAATGAATTTTTTCGGACTCAGTTATAAAACAAGATCTACGTTTAGCCAGACATAAGTCATTATCTAACAGAAGTTTAACAGAGGACCATTACATACCTCCCACCAGTTGCTGGAAACATGCAAGCAATTCAAAAAATCAAGGTTTGATAATAGATATCCCTTACCTTAAACCCAATATAAACAATGGGTCAAGGGATAAATGGACTCAACCTCAGTATATATTGCACATTATTTGCACCTAATCAGTTAAGCTTAGATTAATTACCTTCAATTAACCACATCAAAAGATTACCAAGAAAAATAGAGATTTGAAAGTTTATATGGGTGGGTGCATAAGTGGTTTTGGTGCACTGCTGTGCAACATACATGGGTGTGGTAGTTCGGGTGTGTCTGGGGTGTTCATTCTGGACTGGCATTGGTCCACATGGGGATAATGTGCTCTGGGGGTCCTTTGGATGTCTGTGGCTCCGATCTCCTTTGTGTCTGCATTGTGTCTTGGGGTACAGACCAAGGCTCCTCACACCAGATATTGAACACACACAGGTGGTCTATCTTCAATTCCCTCTGTCCCTTTTAACTCTTTGTCCTACCTCTCTTCCTCTGCCCCCCCTTTCTTTTACATTTCTGTGTCCATACTATTTGAAATATATCCACGGAAAGTTCTAATCAAGATTTCATATATTTATATCAAGTGGAGTAATATAGCAAAAGCCGTAATGCTCTACTCTTGTGAAAGTAAATGTAAATCATCTGCCGGTCTCAGTCGAAGTTGTGTCGTATCACATTGTGTTTGGGGAGCTGGTGTCTCATTGGGAAGAGTAATTGTTTTGTAATCAGAGAGTTATGAGATTGGTTCCAGCCTAACGCTGCCACATGCTGATGTTAGCTGACCTAATCCCAACTCGCCTACAGATCGGGGCATGAGTGTGTGAATGTTGTGAATGTGGCTAGGTGAAGGAAACCGCTTTGATTAGTCAGTATGACTAGAAATAAAGCTAGATAGGTTCAGTCCATTTACCCTGAACAAATCAGACACTTACCAAGGAACCGGAAAGTTCTGCGCACCAACGGGTTGAGGTAACAGCAGTCGCCAGTAGCCACTGTCTTCTCTGAACGGTCAAACTCTTTGGATGTGTACTGGACCAGGAACAGCACAGTCTCAGTGATTGTGATCTGGTGGGGGAAAGGGCAGAGATAAATCACAGTATTCAGTTTATATGGATATTTTTTTCACACTCTGTCACCCCTCACTGAACTCCTGAGACTATATGGGTCCCTCTGCACAGCCACAGCTGTGGAATACACTAAAGCATTTGAGGGGGAGGAAGTACTGGAAGAGAA
The DNA here is from genome assembly GCA_963556495.2 of Valencia hispanica. Classification (NCBI taxonomy): domain Eukaryota; kingdom Metazoa; phylum Chordata; class Actinopteri; order Cyprinodontiformes; family Valenciidae; genus Valencia; species Valencia hispanica. Next base: position 2,948,500 of record OY747716.1, on the reverse strand, counting down.
GAGAGTGCTTATGTGACTCTATATGATGGAATTTTACTTTTTTAATTAGTCTGGTAGCCTGAAGGCTAAATTCACTGCTCTCTGGATGTTTGCATTTTTAAATGATAGAAGCTTTGCTCTGCACAAACACTGACAGCACAAAAGTCTAGAAAATATGACCACGAGTTTCTAGAAGGATGTTATAGGCAAGGCAAGGCGATTTTATCTGTATAGCACACTTTTAACAACAAGGTAATTCAAGGTTCTTTACATGATTAGGTGATAAAGTAAAAACAGCATAAAGCATACACAGAGCATATGACACGTGAAGTACACAATAAAGCATGAAACACACAAAAAACCTATTATATATGAAAACATTACTCAAAGGCAGCTCTAAACACAAGGGTTGTTAGCCTTTATTTAAAAGAACTCAGTGTTTCAGCAGCTTTGCAGTAGTCTGGGAGTTTGTTCCAGATTAGAGGAGCATAGAAACTGAAAGCTGCTTTTCCATGTTTGGTTCTAATTCTAGGGATGCTGAGTAGACTGTAATTAGAGGACCTGAGTTGTCTGGGGGATTGGTATGGTGACAGTAGATCTTCAACATACTTTGGTGCTAAGCCATTCAATGATTAATAAACTAGTATAGCTATTTTGAAGTCTGTTCCAGTAATCAATCTGACTAAAGATAAATGCATGGATGAGTTTTTCTAGGTCCCGTTGCGACATTAGTCCTTTAATCCTAGCAATGTTCTTCAGGTGAAAGAAGGCTAACCTTGTTTGTTTTTTTGTGAGCTGGCGGCTGAAGGAGGAGCAGCCTTTCCTGACCTCTAGCCTTATTCTCTTTTCTTATTTTCTTTTCTTAGCGTTTTTAGTAGTTACTTTATACACCCAGCATCTGGAGTCACTGTATTAGACCGGATCTCTTTTTTGGATTACTTTCTGAAGGACTGTGGATTACTAAAATTGTGTTTTGCTCAGCTGAGGACTTGGAGAAACTGCTGCAGAGAATTGAAACAATCGAGACAAAGTTATACCATCTTCAGATTAATTTTGATCTAAACACTGGATATGGAAATGAGACAACTTTACCGACGACTACACGCAGGGAGGAAGAACATGGCAGCCTGGTGTTATCTCGGTTTAGCAGTCTCACACAGAAGCCACAGAACATTGCTACTCCTCCAGCCAAAAGGTGCCTAATGGGTAGAAGACCCCATTCACAGTTTGACAAAGACTGGCCGGCTTTAAAGCGCACTGAATCTACACCTGCTATTTCTGCGCCAAGGAAGAAAAAACCAAAAAAAATGCAATCCAAAACATGAGATATCACTCTCCCTGGAATACCACTGATAAACAGATTCGCAGCCCCGGGGACCAGTCAAGGTCACCGCGGCGAGGAAGAAAAAACAAAAGAAAATGCAACCCAAAACAGGAGATATCACTCTCCCTGGAAAACCACTGATAAACAGATTCGCACCCCCGGGGACCAGTCAAGGTCACCAGGAGAAATCCACCCACATGATGCGTACACCTAAGAAAGCAAGAACCCCCCCTCAGCAAAAGTTACCATACATGACAGATCAATTAATAGTATCAAAGATTTCAGAAAAAATCCAGACAACTTTAGAACAACACCCTAAACTGGAAAAGCTTGTTATCCACACAGGTGCAACTGATGTAGCCAAACACATTCAGAAATTCTCAAAACAGACTACTCTGATCTGCTACAGAGACTTGATGGACTTAACATAAACATCTTTATCAGCGGACCAGTCCCTGAAGGAAATGATGAAAGGTACAGTACACTTCGCATGTTCCATAAATGGTTGAAGAGAAAATCTGTTGAAAAATTGATCCCATTTATTAACAACTCCTAAATATTTGGATGTGCAAAGCACTTGTTCAAGATAAATGGAAGTTATCTTAACAGAGCTGGACTGAGCTTGTTGACCTCAAATATTTTCTATTATCTGAAAACACTTGATAAAGCACCCGAGAGCTGACCACAAAGCATGGCCCGTGGATACTATCAGAGAACAAACATTGGCATCACCGCCAAGACAGCTGCAAGAACTAACAGAGAACAAACATTTCCAGCAGAGAGTAAAGATGTACACTGCTTTGCAAAGTGTTCTTCAAGTATCCCAATGTCATCAGACTCATGGACACCTAATTACTCTCTGTTTAGAGATTTCTCAGATAAACTGAATGTTCAAATTGAATTGGGTCACAACTAACACCGAAACTTGGACTACATCAGGCCTCTGGGACTAACACTGGATGTATTCCACACATGCCTCAACTGGTAATAATAGACATCTGATATAGAAGGGAACAGGACAGTAATCCTACTCCCACCATCTTCCAGAAGTCGTCAGGCCACCCCGAAAAAAATCCTTCAAGTCATTACAAGAAAGAGAAAACAAAAGACTTAAGCAGAACGCTATTATAATAAAACAAATCTCAAGTTGATTGCTTGTCAGAAGGTCCAGCTACCGATTATCAAACCAGTAAAGTTAGCTTCATTAAATATTAAGTCTTTATCAGGAAAGTCACTCCTAATCAATGAATTCATCACTGAACATAAAATACATGCCCTTTTTTATCAGAAACCTAGCTACACGTAAATAATGAAACATCTGTAATGATAGGCAAGGCAAGGCAATTTTATTTGTATAGCACACTTTCGACAACAAAGTGATTCAAGGTGCTTTACCTGATTATTGGTAAAATTAAAATTGTAGTAAAACGTAGAAAAAGCATATAAAGTAAAAAGAGCAATAAAGCATACACAGATACATCAAGACTTACAAAACCTATAATGTAAAAACAGCAAGAAGCTTACACAAAACACGATATATCAAAGCATTACTCAAAGGCAGCTCTAAACAGATCTTTCTTACTGTGTGATTTGAAAGAACTCAGTGATTTGAAAGAACTCTGTTTCAGCTGCTTTGTCGTTTTCTGGAAGTTTGTTCCAGAATAGAGGAGCATAGAAACTGAAAGCTGCTTCTCTGTGATTGGTTCTAATTCTAGGGATGGTGAGTAGACTGGAATTAGAGGACCTGAAGAATCTACTCCTCCAAACTACAATTTCTTAAGCGAGAGCAGGAAACACAAACGAGATGGAGGCGTAGCCACAATTTTTCATAACTCAATTAACTTTAAAATGGTATCCCTCTGCATATTTGACTCTTGAATACCTAGCCACCCAGAAAAATGAGCCTAGAAAAGCTCAAATTCTAAGTCTATATAAACCCCCAAAACTTAACTCTAACTTCTTTAATGATTTCAGCAACCTTATATCCGTAATATGTATTGATTATGACCAATTAATAATTGTGGAGGACTTCAACATCCATACTGATAACCCCCAGGTGTTGGGTCCTGTGTGGCTGCAAGCATGGTGTGTGTGTTGGTGTGCATGGCTTCACCTTTTTCCTGTCAAGGTGCTGTGGGCGGGCCCAGTGCCAGCTGTCTCCACTCTGGCCAATTTGGGAGGAGCTTTAAAAGAGGAGCGTTCGCCTGGAGCAGACGCCAGATGGTTGAAACACTTTGTGTGGTAAACAGGCCACTTCTTAGATCTAGTTTCTAAGTGCATCAGTGTAAAAGACTTACCTTCTCCTGCGTTTTCTTCCCCTTCAGTTTTCAGTCCTCGCTGCAGCCGGCAGCCCTGAGCGTAGGCTTCTCTTGGGCCAAACCATCTTTTCCCCGCCGCTCCTGGGTAAAGTCCTCTGGAGGTTTGCCAGTCGGGCCCTCATCTGCCTGTCCGCCCTCGTGCACCTGTCTCACCCTGGAATCCAAGGGCAGGAGGAAATTGATTCCAACCTCCTAGTCACACCTGCCTGCCGCAGCTGCTCAGCACCATCCAACTCTCCCCTCCAGGATTGACCACTCACCTCCCAAGTAAGAGCAGAACGCACAGACAACTTCCTGGCTGATCAGAAGCCATTGCTTTCACTCACCTGTCTCCTCCCTGCTTCCAGTGGCAGCTCCAGAGTTTCCCTCCTCCAGTTCCCTGTGATTCCCCCTGCCTGGGAAACCTTCTCCCCTTTAGAGAGAAGAAATAAATTACTGTTCAAACTGCACTGCTGTTTTTGCTGAGCTCTTGTGTGTTCGCTCCAGAGTCCTTCTGAAACCATGACAGAACCATCTGGCCCACCGGACTCTGCGACACACCTGCGCTCAGCTTTGTAAGAACAGGGTATCCTTTTAGGTCGGCATGAGGCTGCTCTCCAAACAATATCACAACTACAAGCGACCCTCCTTCAAAGCATGAACTGTTTAACAAAGCTATTTGATGACCTCGGTGCCAGGATCCCCGCACCACAGGCTAAATCTAAGTCTTCCCAGTTTGCTTCCAACCCTATGGACCCCCCCGAGTTTCCTGCTTTCCGGGAAGTCGTCTCACCTCCTCCAGAACCTTTCTCGGGTGAATTAAACAAGAGCAAGGGGTTCCTTCTTCAATGTAATCTTGCTTTTGAGCGATCCCCACCGCTCTTTCCTGGAGGACTCAAATAAGATCTCCTACATGGTCGCCCTCTTCAGGGATAAAGCTTTACAATGGGCTCAGGCCCTTTTTGATTTAGACAGCATCGCGGATTACTCCTTTGACGACTTCATCGATCAGTTTAAGCAAACATGCTGTCCGAAGTTAAGTGAGGAGCAATCCACGAAGCAGCTGTAGAATTTGAAGCAAGGAGGCCGTTCAGTAGCTGAACTTGCAGTCGAGTTCCGCATTCTGGCAGCCGAATCTGGCTGGAACCGTCCCGCTCTAAAGGGCGCTTTCCTTAACGCTTTAAGTGAAAGAGTTAACTTGTCTGCAAAGATGAGCCGACATCTCTGAACGACTTGATTGATCTCGCCATAAAGGTGGATAATCGCCTTCGAGAAAGGTCCAGGTCAAAGCTTTCATCTGCTCTCGGAACCTCTTCCTGGCGCGTTCCTGCAGGCTCCACCCCCAGTTTCCCTCCACGTCAGCCCTCACCAGAGCCGGGCTCGGCTGTCTCCGCCCGAACGCCAGCGGCGTATGGAGGCCGGGTGCTGTCTATATTGCGGCGCTTCCGGCCATTTCATTTCCTCCTGCCATGTTCACCCAAAAGACAGTGCCCGTCAGTAAAACTGTGGGTACTGTCAGGCGGATTGTTAAAGAAAGATCCCCGGCTCATTTTACCATCCAAGATTCAAAACAAAGATTCCCACTTTTCTGTTCAGGCCTTAATTGAGCGCACATTACCCCTAACCTTCATTGTCTCGGGTAATCACCGTGAGCAAATTTTTTTCTTTGTGTTCCCCATAAACGATGCGCCTGTGGTTTTAGGATTCCCCTGGCGTCAAAGACACTGCTCCACCATCAATTGGGCAGAGACTCGCATTGAGTGTTGGAGCCCCTTCTGCCACATGCATTGTCTTCAGTCAGCCATTCCATCTCTTCCTTCGCTCCCCCCAGAAGCCTCTGAGCCCCCCGATCTGTCTAGCGTGCCCCCAGAGTACCATGACCTCCACAAAGCCTTCAGTAAAACACGAGCCCTTTCTCTCCCTCCGCATCGACCATATGACTGCCCTATTGACCTTCTGCCCGGAGCCCCTCTACCCACAGGCCACCTTTTCAATCTTTCCCGCAAGGAGCGTGAAGCCATCGAGAGCTACATTAACAAGTCCCTCGATGCCGGTATAATTCGCCCATCTTCCTCTCTATTAGGAGCAGGCTTCTTCTTCGTCGAGAAGAAGGACAAATCCCTCAGGCCCTGCATCAACTATAGGATGCTTAAAAATAGACATTCACTCCCACTCATCGCTTCAGCCTTCGAGTTTGTCCAGGGTGCCTCTTTCTTCACCAAACTAGACCTGCGCAATGCCTACCATCTTGTTAGGATCCGAGAAGGCGATGAGTGGAAGACTGCTTTTAAGACCCACATCGGACACTATGAATACTCAGTCATGCCCTTCGGCTTAACTAATGCTCCTGCAGTTTTTCAACACCTTGTAAATTATCTCCTAAGGGATTTCCTCAATATTTTTGTGTTTGTATACTTGGATGACATTCTCATCTTTTCTAAAACCCTCACAGAACATCGCCAACATGTCCGCCAAGTTCTGCAATGCCTCATGGGGAACAGTCTCTCCGTCAAAGCCGAGAAATGTGAATTCCACATGAGCTGAATCGCCTTTCTGGGTTACATCTTCGAGGGTGGACAGGTGAAGCCCGACCCTGGGAAGATCAGTGCAGTCAGAAAGTGGCCCATTCCTAACTCCAGAAGACAACTACAGCGTTTCCTAGGGTTTGTTAATTTCTACAGGCGCTTCATCCGAAACTTCAGTATTGTAGCTGCCCCCCTGACCGCTCTCACTTCAACCAAGCAAACCTTCACCTGGACAAAAGAAGCAGACCGAGCGTTCCAAGATCTTAAAGACAGGTTTGTGAAAGCCCCCATCCTCACTCATCCCAACAGCAATTTACAGTTTTTTTTAAGTAGATGCCTCCGACACTCGGGGCAATACTTTCCCAGCGATTCCCAACCGATAAGAAGCTCAATCCCTGCGCCCTTATTCCAAACGCTTTACTCCCACAGAAAGGAATTACAACATTGGTGACCGTGAGCTCCTGGCTATTAAGCTTGCCCTTGAAGAATGGCGTCACTGGCTGGAGGGCACGGAGCTCCCGGTCATCGTCTGGACTGACGATAAGAATCTCTTATACCTGCAATCAGCTAAACGTCTCAACCCCCGGCAATATCGTTGGTCATTTTTCTTCTCCCGCTTCAACCTGAACATCACGTACCGATCCGGATCCCGGAACATAAAGCCTGATGCCCTGCCCCGCCAGTTTGCTCCCGACAGTCCCTCTGAGGCTCCAGACCCCATTCTTTCCCCGTCCTGTTCCATAGTTGATGAGCCCGATCCTCCAACCATACCTGGGTAAAGTCCTCTGGAGGTTTGCCAGTCGGGCCCTCATCTGCCTGTCCGCCCTCGTGCACCTGTCTCACCCTGGAATCCAAGGACAAAGAGAAAATTGATTCCAACCTCCTAGTCACACCTGCCTGCCGCAGCTGCTCAGCACCATCCAACTCTCCCCTCCAGGTTGACCACTCACCTCACAAGTAAGAGAAGAATGCACAGACAACTTCCTGGCTGATCAGAAGCCATTGCTTTCACTCACCTGTCTCCTCCCTGCTTCCAGTGGCAGCTCCAGAGTTTCCATCCTCCAGTTCCCTGTGATTCCCCCTGCCTGGGAAACCTTCTCCCCTTTAGAGAGAAGAAATAAATTACTGTTCAAACTGCACTGCTGTTGTTGCTGAGTTCTTGTGTGTTCGCTCCAGAGTCCTTCCGAAACCATGACACCAGGATAGACTAGCAAAAACATTAAGTGGCGCTCTTCACCACTTCGGCCTGACCCAGCATGTCCAACAACCAACACACAATAGAGGACACACTCTGGACTTAATTATCTGCAAAGGTTTAACTATATCTGACATCTCGGTAATTGATATTGTGCTATCTGACCATTTCTGTGTTTTCTTTGAAAGTACCATCTCTGCTAGAATATCTAGCCACAGAGAGATACCTGTAAAAAAGCGTTTTCTTGGGGACAATTCAGTTGAAGCCTTTAAATGTATTTACCCTTCCACCACTTCCCCTTCATCACCCAACTCCAACTCAGTAAACATGCTGGTAGAAAGTTTCCTCGTGAAAATTTCGAACATCGTTGATTCCATTGCTCTAACTAAAGTGAAAGTAGTATAAGGTAGAAAGAAATTTCAGTGGACAAGAAATCCACTGGTACAAAGTGAAAAAAGGGAGTGGCGACGAGCTGAGAGAAAATGGCGGAAAACTCAACCCCAGGTTCACTGTGAGATCTATAAAGAAAGAGTGAACAGATATCAGTTAACTTTAAAGGAGTCATAACCTAGTATTATCTTGGATACCCACGCTCTATTATAGTCTTTCAGGCCCTTCTAAAAAAGAAAAGTTGAAAAAAATTAACACAGAGCTCCTCTGACCCTTATTTCAGAAGGCATTATTGTCTCGCGAGATCTGATGCGATACTTTGGCTGTCGTGGACAGTCATTGTAATAATGCAAATGAGGGGCGCGTTGATTGGTGGCAGGAAGGAGGAGGGTTGACACTGCAGGTAACGCTTCAGCATATCTAACCCATATCTACTACTCCCGCTAGCATACAATAGCCACATTAGCAGTTAGCTGCTGTTTGTTACACACAGCAGAACAATAAAAACACAGCCTTACCGTTTCAATTGCAGGCAAGTCTCTGATTGTTGGAATGGCCCCTTTTTCCAAACGGAGCTTCAATGCCAACTTCGCCTGATATTGTCCCAAATTCGTAAAGGATTCCGGCATAAAAAAAAATAGATAAAATATTTCCATGTTGATTCTGGCAGTCAACAACAGAGCAACTCACGTGTGCACTACGTTTCTGGTAGAAATTGTTTTAGCTGATTTAGCTGATTAAAATAAAAGGCTGACACGAATATGTCTTCTTCATGCATCATTTCTGCATCTTTCACGGTGGAGTTTGTACTTCGAATCGGTTATGTGTCGGTCGCGAACAAACCGGCTCTAAGAGCTAACTCTTTGAAGTGAACGATGGGAGCCGGCTCGTCATTGGGAGCCGTTTTTTTATTTTTTCATTCCCCCCCGCTTGTTTTGGTGCATTTGGTACACATCATTTTGCATAAATTTTGGTAATAAATACACTTTAAGCAACAGAAAATCTGAGGAGCTGAAAGAGCCGGCTCTTTATGGTGATCCAAGCCAAAAGAACTGGCTCTCCAAAAAGAGCTGGAATTCCCATCACTAGAATTCAGTAATGGCGGCGCTCGACTGAATATGAGGGGGAGAGGGGAGAGAGGGAGGGTGGGCTTCCTGCAGCATAGGTAGGTCTGCGATGTCTATATATGGTATATCCTGCACCGACTTGACGTCAAGTCGGCCAGAAATCACGTATTTGAGTGCGCGTGCACGTGGGCTGGTGGATGAACCCACGGTTAAACAAACGCTTCACTTTTAAATATCGGCTTCCCGGGCAGTGTATAATCGTTAAGCAATCATAACATACATTTTTTCTCATGGAAAAGTGAAAATTACAGGTCATGAATCCTTTAAAAGATCCTAGGGAAACTTTCTTCTCTGAAATCATTAACAGAAACATTAATAATGCACGGACTCTGTTTGCAACAGTGGAACTAAACACGACCAGGGCCAGCAATGAATTTGCCAGCTTTTTCACTGAAAAGATTCTAACAATTAGACGGTTGGTCTGTACCGCAGCACCCACTACCAATGTTGTACCCAACTAAAACCAATGTAGAAAAAATGTCAGAATTCCATTAATTAAACCAAAAAATCCTAGAAGAAATCATTAACCAATTAAGCTCCACCTCTTGCAGTCTTGATATCCTACCCACAGCTTTCCTTAAAGTTTTCCCGGTCATTGGGTCTGATCTGATTAAAATAGTTAACTCATGCCTCCTGTCAGGCCTCTTCCCCCGGCTTTAAAAACAGCAGGTATCAAACCACTGTTAAAAAAGAACAACCTGGACCACACGTTAATGCAGAACTACAGCTCAATTTCTACTTTTCCATTCACCAGTAAAATTATTGAAAAAGCTGTGTTTCAGCAGTTAAATAGCTTCATAACAATGACCAACCGCTTAGATTTTTTTCAGCCTGGTTTCAGTGCACACCACAGCACTGAGACTGCCCTCATCAAAGTTTTCAACTACATTCGCATAAATACAGATTCGGATAGAACCACAGTGCTGGTTCTGTTGGACCTCAGTGCAGCATTTGACACTGTTGATTAGGATAAACTATTGGAACGACTGGAAAGCTGGGTCCGACTCCCTGGTTCCAGTCTTACCTAAAGAACAGGGACTTTTTTGTTTCAATAGGAAACTTTTCATCAGAACGAACAGAAATCACATGTGGGGTGCCCCAGGGCTCCATCCTGGGGCCCCTCTTATTTAATATCTACATGCTCCCACTAGCCCAGATAACAACAACCAATAAGATAAGCTACCATAATTATGCAGATGATACTCAGCTCTACATTACGATGTCACCAGGTGACTTTGAACCCATCCAAACCCTAAGTAAATCCATCAACCAAATCAATGGATGGATGTGCCATAACTCTCTCCAGCTGAACAGAAACAAAACAGAAGCAATTACTTTTGGACCTTAAGAGGGACGATAAATAGTCATAAATAGTAATCAGCTGGAGAAAATTATAGCACATCCATGCATGGATTTGCTCGATGCATTTACTAGGACATTACAACTGTTTAACCATAAATAGTTCCTCAAGGCTCTGGATGTTGTGGGGCTGTGTTGGCCAATGAGGCCCTGCAATATCAAGTGGACATCGGAGTCAGTACCCTTGGATTGGCAGACCGGGCTGGTGGTTCCCCTATTTGAAAATGGGGGCCGCAGAGTGAAAATGTGCATTTTTGCTTGACTGCGGGGGGGGAGAAAACTGGTGTGGCCACCATTTGCCTCATGCAGTGCAACATATCTCCGTTGCATAGAGTTGATCAGGTTGTTGATTGTGGCAGGAATATTGGCAGGTACTGGAACATGCTGTCATATACTGTACACAGATCCAGAGCATCCCAAACATGCTAAATGGGTGACATGTCCGGTGAGTATGCTGGCCATGCAAGAACTGGAATGTTTTCAGCTTCCAGGATTTGTGTACAGATCCTTGCAACATGGGGCTGTGCATTATCATGCTGCAACATGAGCTGATGGTCATGGACGAGTGGCACAACAATGGGCCTCAGGATCTCCTCAAGGTATATCTGAGCATTCAAAATGGCATCAATAAAATGCACCTGTGTTTGCTGTCCATAACTTACACCTGCCCATACCATAACTCCACCGCCACCATGGACCACTCGATCCACAATGTTAATGTCAGCAAACCGCTCACCCACACAATGCCACACATGCTGTCTGCTATCTGTCCTGAACAGGGAAAACTGGGATTCATCCGTGAACAGAACGCCTCTGTCCAACGTGCCAGATACAATTAAATGTGAGCGTTTGCCCACTCAAGTCAGTTGCTATGACAAACTGCAGTCAGGTCCAGACCCCGATGAGGATGACGAGAATGCAGATGAGCTTCCCTGAGATGGTTTCTGACATTTTGTGCAGGAATTCTTTGCGTATGCAAACCAATTGTTGAAGCAGCTGTCCGGGTGGTTGGTCTCAGATTATCACAGAGGTGAACATGCTGGATGTGGAGGTCCTGGGCTGGTGTGGTTACACGTGGTCTGTGGTTGTTAGGCCAGTTGGATGTAGTGCCAAATTCTCTGAAACGCCATTGGAGACGGCTTATGGTGGAGAAATGAATATTTCATGGGCAACAGCTCTGGTAGACATTCCTGCAGTCAGCATGCTAACTGCACCCTCCTTCAAAATTTGCAGCATCTTTGGCATTGAGCTGTGTGATCAAACTAAACATTTCAGAGTGGCCTTTTATTGTGGCCAGTCTAAGGCACACCTGTGTAAAATTTATGCTGTCTAATCAGCACCTTGATATCCCACACCTGTAAGGTGGGATGGATTATCTTGGGAAAGGAGAAGTGGTCACTAACAGATTTAGACAGATTTGGGAACAATATTTGCGAGTAGTGGGTCTATTGTGAATATATGAAATGTTTCAGGTCTTTGAGTTTGGAAGCAAAAACAAAAGTGTTGTGTTTATATTTTTGTTCAGTGTAGTTTGTGAGCTCTCAGTAGAGTTCCACTGTTTCCTCATTTTTCATATGTAGAACATCAGGTTTACATTATTATTTATGGAGAAATACAAACTAAAGAAAACAAAGAGATACAGAAAAGCAAACTGACACAGAAAGTGAAGAAATGGCGACCAGAGAAGGGGTTGAAGACAACGCACATGCCAGGATGGCTGCCTTGCAAGGTAGCATGACTGTAATCTATCTACAGTGAAATTACAGCAAGCTCCATGGGTATAAAGAAAGATCTTAATGACACCTGGGAAACAATAAGTTGAGACATGAAGCAAGTTTGATTATTTTATTTTATTATTTTATGCTTGCTCACTTACAGTACCAAGGCGCTGGTGTTGAGAAATGCATGGATGAAGAAAGACATAAACCTTGATGGACATCTGATATTTTTTATCTTGATTCCCTGACAGAAGTTATACAACAAAGGAAAGGAATAAGCTCCACTATGGAAATGCACGGTGCAGAAGTAATTGGCACCTACAAACAAACAAGAATTCTGGCCCTCACAGACCTGTTACTTCTTCTTTAACAAGGTCTTTAATCTTCCACTTATTACCTGTATTAATGGCACCTGTTTGAACTCTATCTGTATAAAAGACACCTGTCCACAACTTCAAACAGTCAGACTCTAACCTCCACCATGGGCAAGACCAGAGAGCTTATCCAAGGACACCAGGAACAAGATTATACACCTGACTGGGATAAGCCAATCTACAACAGGCAAGCAGCTTGGTGAGAAGAGATCAACTATAGAAACAAGTATTACAAAATTGAATAAATGATCATCTCCCTTGAACTGAGGCTCCATGGAAGAGCTCAAATGGTGGGGTACAAATGATCTTGAGAATGGTGGGGAAACCGCCCAGAACTACACGGGGGGTAGTCAATGGTCAATGACCTGAAGAGAGCTGGGACCACATTAACAAAGGTTACTTTCAGAACCACAGGGCCAGTGACCCAATGTAGTTCCTTGAAAGGTGACCAGGGACCAAAGCTATGAGTAAGGCATCTCATCAGTTTATCCAATGCTGTTCTCTAGCAGGAGAACCAGTTGACTCTCCAAGGTATCACGATAGTCACCATGTTTACAAATCTGGATCATTTCTGATTATTTTATGGTACTGGCATCTAGTGTTCTATACAGAGTTAATTTTTTAATATTTTCTTTTCTTACTTAAGACATAAAATATATGACTGTAATTACTAATGAAATAATTGATTCTATAGGGACTGTATCCAATCTAGTCATGCAAAAGAAATGACTCAGAATAAATGTCTTTCTATAAAATATGCAATCACTGATTAAATAAAAGAATGACCCTTCTGTTGGTTTCAGATTCCTTTTTGAGACTAATAAGAAAAAATATGGATTTTAATAATGAGACTAATTGTTGATGCATAAATATAAGTACGCAGCACTCTTAACTGCTACATTTAATGATGAGACATGTAAGAAACATCATTCCCAACAAATGAAAAAGCATCTTAACCCCTTTCATTGCATTTTGTAGCTCTTTATTAGGTTCTTTTTATACTATATTAACACAGATTAGCATGAGCATTAAGATCACTGAAGGTTACAGTGAGCAACACTGCTCAGCTTTTAAAAACTACCGTCATGGGAAAACACCCAACCCTGCTGCTTTCATTGGATTTAATAGGTAAGGTAGGGTTTCAATTTAATTCAGTTTATTTATATAGCGCCAATTCATAACAGATGCCATCTCAGGGCATTTTACAAGAAAAGCCATTTCAATATTACCATACAACTTTTCCAATCAGTTTAAAAGTTTTCTATTTAAGGAATCCCAGCAGATTGCATTGAGTTATGACTTGAGGTTGTGCCTCGTTGCAGACTCCAACCACAGGAGTCCCACATACTGAGCAAGCATGTAGCGACAGTGGAGAGGAAAAATTCCCCTTTAACAGGAAAAAACCTCCAGCAGAATCAGAACCAGAACCTGGCTCAGTACCAGCGGCCATCTACCACGGCCGTCTGGGGGGCAGAGACACACACAAACAAAAGTAATGATGTAAGAGTACTCTCTAAGTTAAAGACCCACTCTGATCATCTTTTTGAGCTATTCTAAAGTGTTCTCAGTGGTCTTTAAATTATGATTCTGATGTTTTTAGCCAAAATCACAAAACCTATGCAGTTTTCTAGGAGACAGCTTTGTAAGGGCGGCAGTAGCTCATTAGCAATTCACCTCTGTGTGTGGGAGAAACCGTTGACGCGGAGGATCCCTCCCCCTCCCCTCCCCGTTGCTCAGAGCTCTCCGTTTACGCTAGCTCTCCTGCTAGTTTACAGCCCCTCACACCCTCAAGCTAGCATTACCAGTGGAACAAAAATGGTGGGCAATATTGGAGCTGTCCAGCCATAGTTTTGAGACAGATACCAGCTCGGATGATGAACAGGAAGACGTACATAGATCTTGTCGTCTCAAACTAGATGCATCAGAATGGTGTTGTTTTTGTAATCTCTTGAATTGACTATATCAGGCCAATATTCCTAATATGTTAGTATATTTGTGGAGATGCTCCAGACAGTCAGGTGAGCCTTTTTGAAGTTTTCATAGTTACATTAACTTTATTTCACACAAAGAATAACTCATAGTGCTGCAGTATCGGAAAAGAGCAGGGCAGGAGCTTGTAGCCCACCCAATGCATTTGCTATGTCACAAGCATAGTATGTTTTAGACAGCCTTTTAGCATCTGCTACTGATTCACAGCGATTTGAAAGCAGAAATACTCAGAAATGTAATTTTTGAGCTTAATGTGCTAAAGATATGTCCCATGGCATCAGAAAAATGCCACAAGATGTTAACACGAAAAACCCGATTTTCATTGGAGTGGGTCTTTAGGGTTAAAGAGGGTAAGGGTTAACCCTAACCCTAACCCTAATAAGTTGATAACAGGACAGAGGATGTTCAGTTACTGTGAGCATCATCCCAACAGGGACATCCGAACAGACATCCCATCATGTCCAACAGGGCATTGTAGCCAAGCAGGATACCAGACCAGGTATATCTTCTATGGAGAGAAAAACACTGAGAGAAAACAAAGTTAACAGTCGAAACAACAGCATATAATGCAACTGTAGGGTAGTTGGAGAGAAAAGTAGCAGAGTGAAGAGAAGTGTTCAGTCTGTCCTCCAGCAGTCTAAGCCTATAGCAGCATAACTACAGAGCTTGCTCAGGATGACCTTAGCCTCTCTAACTATAAGCTTTATCAAAAAGTAAAGTTTTAAGCTTGGCCTTAAAGGAACTACATGCAATTTTCTGAAACTTAAACTTGCTACTGACCCCATGTGGCCAAAAAACGGAACTGCTCTTCCTTTCTGCTCGCCCTCGCAGCGCGCGCTCCTACGCCGGTCGCTCTCAATCTTCGATCTTTTTCGGGCACTTGTCAGGTGTTGAACTTTCTTAGTCTTATGTGGAGTTACTGTTGGTGTCAGAGTTGTCCTTGGTCTCTTCTGTGTATTCCCACAATCCATTGAACTGCTTGCGAGTGCTGACTAGCCATGGTGGCAGAGTGATCTGAAACATTTAACATGAACGCGCTTGACGTCACATCTGCAGACCCAAAATCCGACCCAACAGAAAAAAGTGGATACAGGCTTATAGGTGCACCCACTGTGAGCTGAGAAGGTGTCAGTATGCTCATCAGGAGATGTTTGATTCATAAATGGTCAAATAAAAAGGCTTTTGTTATGTTAATTTTGGGGGTAAAGTTGCATATTGCCTCTTTAAAAGTAAACAGAGTGTCTGCCTCACGAACTAAAGCTGGGAGCTGGTTCCACAGGAGAGGAGCCTGATAACGAAAAGATCTGCCTCCCATTCTACTTTTAGAAATCCTATGAACCACCAGGGAGCCAATGAAGGGAAGCTAAAACGGGAGAAATGTGATCTCTCTTTTTAATATTCATCAGATCTCTTGCTGCAGTATTTTGGATCAACTGAAGGCTTTTAATGGCATTTTGTGAACTTCCTGATAGTAAAGAATTACAGTAGTCCAGCCTTGAGGTAACAAATGCATGGACTAGTTTCTCAGCATCACTCCTGGACAGGATGTTTCTAATTTTAGCAATATTCCGGAGGTGAAAGAAAGAAATCCTAGAAACCTGTTTAATATGGGATTTAAATGTCAAGTCTTGGTCAAAAATAACGCCGAGGTTCTTTACATTATTACTGGGGGCCAATTTAATGCCATCCAGAAGAAGTTATGGACAAAGCTGTTTCTTTTTCAGAGCTTCTGGTCCAAAAACAACTATTTCTGTCTTGTCAGAATTTAAAATCTCAAAGTTTTGAGTGATCCATGTTTTTATACCTTCCAGACATGCCTGTAATCTACCTAAATGATTGGATTCATCAGTATTTAAGGATAGATATAGTTGTGTATCATCGGCATAGCTGGAAATTTATCCTACACTGTCTGATGATTTAACCAATTGGAATAATCCATATAGTAAAAAGAATGGGTCCAAGCACAGAACCTTGTGGTACTGCACAAGTAACCCTTCAGTGTGAAGAAGATTGATCATTTAAATGCACAAACAGCAATCTGATGGAAAAATATGATTTAAACCAGCCTAGTGCTGTTCCTTTGATCCCTGCAACATGTTCAAGCCTTTCTAAGAAAATATTATGATCGACTGTGTCAAAAGCAGCACTGAGATCTAACAAAACCAGAACAGACACAAGTCTATTATCTGAGGCCATGAGGATATCATTAGTAACCTTCACCAGTGCTGTTTCAGTGCTATGATGAGCTCTAAAACCTGACAGAAACTATTCAAACAGCTTGTTACTGTTTAGATGCTCACAGACTTGATTAGCAACTATTTTCTCAAGGATTTTAGATAAGAAAGGAAGGTTAGATATAGGTCTGTAATTCACTAAGTCATCTTGATTGAGGGAAGGTTTCTTAAGTAAAGGTTTAATTACAGCAAACTTAAATTCCTGTGGTACGTATCCGTTTACTAAGGATATATTCATCATATCTAAGATGGGGCCAGGAACGGAACACTTCCTTAAATAAATTGG
Source organism: Valencia hispanica (assembly GCA_963556495.2). Classification (NCBI taxonomy): domain Eukaryota; kingdom Metazoa; phylum Chordata; class Actinopteri; order Cyprinodontiformes; family Valenciidae; genus Valencia; species Valencia hispanica. The sequence goes on along the minus strand of OY747716.1, from coordinate 2,931,703 downwards.
TTGTGATTGGGTCCAACATGCAAGTTTAGCAGCCAGGTGCTGCTAATCTTCTTGCAGTTTTCTGGTAAACAGTAAACAGGTGTGAGAGGAGGAAATACATGTTATAGAGACATGCTGCCCATCAACCTAGGAAGAGCTATTAGGGCATCTCAGATTATCCACAAGAGGAAAGTTTTAAAGACAGCAGCCAATCTGCTGAGGAGACAACATCACTGTAAATTCAACCCAAGCTCAGATCGTCCACTTCTCAGGAGCTGCAAAACAAAAAACACAAAAAACTCATAGGCTAAAGGCCTCAGTGAGAATGGGAATTTTTAAAAGTTAAAGATGGTACAACTAGAATAAGACTGAATACATATGGCTTGTTAGGACGGGCTGCTGAAAAAAGCATCTTCCTTCTTAAAACAATATAACACAAGTCTAGTTTCCAAAATCCCATCTAAATGAACCACAGAACAATTTCCTTCTGACAGGTGTGACCAAAAAGAGCTGAGCATGAAACCAATGTTTGCAAACCTTTAAAGAACTGAAAAACATTGTGAAGAACAAAATTCCTCCACAACAATGTGAGAGATTAATAATGTCAGACAGTAAACATTTGCTGATATAGGTGCTGCTGCGACCCACTGGCCATCCTCTCTGCAACAGGCCTGGAGTGTCTCTGAGGGAGGAGAGCAGGAAACGAGTGTCTTGAGAACAGACTTGATGTTTAACTGTCTGGGATCCCAGCCAGAACCCAGTCTCACTACAATAGCTGATAAATGTTCCATCCCCAGGTGTGTTGATGGAAGGCTCCTCTGTCTCTTCAAGAGTTGCACAGCAGAATCAGGATGGCTTGTAGAAAAACAGAGTTTGTGTGCTGAAGAGTTTCCATAGTGCAGCAGGGAACAGTCTGAGAAATGATACAGATAGGAACCAGGCAACATTGACAACAAACACAGCAAAGGAATTTATTTCACTAGATCAGGCTGGCAAACTTGCAGTTTGTCTCTTAAGGAGAGCAGAGCTTTCTTATCTCAATTGTTCTGGTTCATAGTTCCTTTTTCTTCTCATCTTGTCATCTCATGTGTCATGTGTAGATGACTTGTCCAGCTTTTAATGTCCTCCTGACCTCCTGCAACGTCCAGCCATACATTTCAGGAGACACTTCATATGATCAGATGTCAGACCTTTGGGTGTTAAACCTCAACTAATTTTATGGAGAAGAGATATTTCCACCCAAGATCTCAGGATCAATCCTCCACAACACCTTAAAATACCAAGCTGAGTTATTATTGTAACCATACGTTGAAAATCACTTCAAAAATTCAGCCATGATTATTCAATGCCAGCATAAGACACTTGTCTCACATCCACATTTTAAGCAATCATAAGGGGACATAAAGGGAGCACATGGCATTTTCTGTTTATTAGATTTCTCTGCTGTGTGAGACTGTAACAAAGCCTCCCTATAAACTGGAATTAGAAACGGACCATCTGAGTTGACATGTAGAAACGAAAAATCTCACTTATGATGGTAGTCTGATGTTGCACAAATATTAAGAGGTTTGCTTATTTCTCATGGATCTTTTTTCCTTTGACATAATATATTTTACTTGAGGCCTTTTTTCCCAGAAATATAGTACAGATGTTTATGGGAATAATGGGACATATATGTTTTAATAACTGGGGCACCTCTAGTCTTGTTAAAATGCATCCTTTCATTTTCTTTCATCCTCCTTCACCCTGTTTTATCACTGTTCTGTAATGCTGAACATATTCCTGGTTCATTTCTCTCTTTGCACAGAGAACAGTGTCTTCTCATCACTGGGGGCTGTGCTGCAGCTGTACATATAAAAATAACAGCAGCCATTATTCAGCAATAACTACCACACTTCCCAAAACCTGTTTTCCCCTTGGCTCTCTGTAGTTTTACACAATTGTTTTAAACAAACATCATGTAACTCATGCTGTAGTTCATGTTGGGTCTGAACATAATTTTTTCTATTTTTTCTCTGTCTATATGTATGTACTTTCAAATGACAAGGCAGGAGTTTATTACATATAATAAATACAGAAACCTTTGCTTCTAGCTTACAAAGCAACAAAATATTGGTTAACTGAAAAATCTTCATTATAGTAAAGAAAACACAAGGCAAGGCAATTTTATTTGTATAGCACACTTTCAACAACAAGGTAATTTGAGGTGCTTTACATGATTAAGTGGTAAAATAAAAATAGCAGTAAAACACAGACAAAGCATATAAAGTAAAAACAGCAATAAAGCAAGTAGCACACACAGATACATAGAGGCTTTACAAAGTATATAATGTAACAACAGCAAGAAGCATACACAAAACAACTCAGTGTTTCAGCAGCTTTGCAGTTGTCTGGAAGTTTGTTCCAGATTAGAGGAGCAAAGAAGCTTAAAGCTGCTTCTCCATGTTTGGTTCTGATTCTAGGGATGCTGAGTAGACTGGAATTAGAGGACCTGAGTGGTCTGGGGGGTTGGTATACAGTGTTTCTCACGGATTTGGAAGCAATGTGTGACAGTCGGCAGCTGAACGAATACGCTGCATGTTTTAAATAGCGTAAAAAAGAAAAACAAAACGCAATATGTGACGGTCGGTGTTGATTTTTTTTTCTCCGGTGTTGAATCTGTGGCGACCACCACAGATTTGTCTATGTGTGGGAAACACTAGTATAGTAACAGTAGATCTTCAACATACATTGGTGCTAAGCCATTCAATGATTTATAAACTAGTAAAAGTATTTAGAAGTATATTCTCTGAGCTACAGGGAGCCAGTGTAAGGACTTTAGAAGTTTTTCCTCTCCACCATCGCTACATGCTTGCTCAGTATGAGGGATTGCTGAAGGATTGCTGTGGTTGGAAAGTCTGCATCAATGGGGCCCAACCTCACGCCAATGACTGACGCAATCTGCTGGGATTCCTTAAATAGGAAAACTTTTTAACTCATTGGAATGTTTGTATAAATGTATTGAAATGACTTCTTGTTAAGTGCCTTGAGATGACATCTGTTGTGAACTGGCGCTATATAAATAAACTGAATTGAATTGAATTGAATTAGAACTGGGGTGATGTGCTCTACTTTCCTGGTTCTAGTGAGGAACACGAGCAGCAGCGTTCTGGATCAGCTGCAGCTGTCTGATTGACTTTTTAGGCAGACCTGTGAAGACGCTGTTGCAGTAATCAAGCCGACTAAAGATAAACACATGGATGAGTTTTTCGAGGTCCTGTTGCGACATCAGTCCTTTAATTTTAGAAATGTTCTTCAGGTGATAGAAGCCTGACCTTGTTATTGACCTTTATGTGACCCTGGAGGTTCAGGTCTGAGTCCATTACTACACCTAGATTTCAGGCCTGATCAGTAGTTTCTAGCTGTATTAACTGAAGCTGTGTGTTGACTGTTAATCGTTCCTCTTTTGGTCCAAAAATAATTACTTCTGTTTTGTTTCTGTTCAGCAGGAGAAAGTTAAGACACATCCATCCATTGATTTGTCAATGCATTTACTTAGGGTTTGGATGGGTTCAAAGTCACCTGGTGATATCGTAATGTAGAGCTGAGTATCATCTGCATAGTTATGGTAGCTAATCTTATTGGTTGTTATAATCTGAGCTAGTGGGAGCATGTAGATATTAAACAACCAGCACTGTTGTTCTACCACAGTCTGTATTTATGCGGATGTCATTGAAAACTTTGACGAGGGCAGTCGCAGTTCTGTGGTGAGCACGGAAACCAGACTGAAAAACATCAAAGCGGTTTGTCATTGTTATGAAGCTATTTAACTGCGGAAACAGCTTTTTCAATAATTTTACTGATGAATGGAAAATTTGAAAGTGGCCTGTAGTTCTGCATTAATGTGTTGTCCAGATTATTCTTTTTTAGCAGTGGTTTAATAACTGCTGTTTGTAAAGCCTGGGGGAAGACACCTGACAGGAGGGATGAGTTTACTATTTGAATCAGATCAGACCCAATGACAGGGAAAACTGTCTTAAGGAAAGCTGGGGTTAGGATATCAAGACAGCAGGAGGAGGAGCTTAATTGGTAAAGGGGGGGGGGGGGGGGGGGGTATTAGGGGAGCTCTGCAGGGGCGAGGCTCTCGGCTGAGTATGTAAGGTCGGAGGAGGAGATGGGTGGAAAAGGCAGGAATAGGTCGGGGCAGGCAGGCATTTCAGCAACCCCGAGAACTAAAAGCAGAGACTCAAAGATTACTCTAACATGAGTGAATGGGTCAGAGCAACACTTCAGGTATGTTTTTAATGAGGGAAAGACAGGTTCTCAGGATATTAAGCCTCAGAAAGTCCATTTTGCATAATATCCCCCCTTTAATTATTTCTTCTAGGTTTTTTTGGTTCAACTCATATGAATGCTAAAATTTTTTCTACATTGGTGTTAGTTGGGTATAAAATTGGTAGTCGGTTCGGTCCTGTGGTACAGACCAACCGGAGGATTAGTTAGTCTTTCCACTGTTGCAAACAGAGTCCGTGCATTAATAAAGTTTTTGCTAATGATTTCAGAAAATAAAGATTCCCTAGCTTCTTTCAAAGATAACTGATATCTGTTTAGTCTCTCTTTGTAGATCTCACTGTGAACCTGGAGTCGAGTTTTCCGCCATTTTCTCACGGCTCGTCAACACTCCCTTTTTTCACTACCTACCAGTGGGTCGCTTGTTCACAGAGACTTCTTTCTACCTGAGACTACTTTCACCTTAATCGGAGCAATGGAATCAATGATGTCTGAGATTTTCACGAGGAAATTATCTACCAGCCTATTTAGTGAGTTGGAGTTGGAAGATGAGGGGGATATGGTGGAAGGGTAAATACGTTTAAAGGTTTCAACTGAACTGTCCCTGAGAAAACACTTTTTTACAGTTATCTCACTGTGGCTAGATATTTTAGCAGATATGATACTTTCAAAGAAAACACAGAAATTGTCAGATAATGGAATATCAATTACCGAGATGTCATTTACAGTTAAACCTTTGCTGATAATTAAGTCCAGAGTGTGTCCTCTATTGTGTGTTGGTTTTTGACATGCTGGGTCAGGTCGAAGTTGTGAAGAGTGTTACTTAATGTTTTAGCTAGTCTATCCTGGGGATTGTCAGTATGGATGTTGAAGTCCCCCACAATGATGAATTGGTCATAATTGACACATATTACGGAAAGAAGTTCACTGAAATCATTAAAGAAGTTACAGTTAAGTTTTGTAGATTTACATTAGAAATAGAGCTTTTTTGGGCTCATTTATCTGGGTGGCTAGGTATTCAAAAGGTTCAATATGCCCATGGATCCCTTTTTAAAGTTAATTGAATTGTGAAAAATAGTGTCTACACCTCCACCTCGACTGTGTTTCCTGCTCTCACTTAAGAAATTGTAATTTGGAGGAGTAGATTCTATCAATACAGATGTTGTTATCATTATTTACAGGTAGCCAGGTTTCAGATAAAAAAGGGCATGTATTTCATGTTCAGTGATGAGGTCATTAATTAGGAGTGACTTTATTGATAAAGACCAATATTTAATAAAGCTAACTTAAGTGATTTGATAATTGATAGCTGAACTTTCTGACAGGTGATCAACTTGAGATTTGTTTTATTATAAGTGCGTTTGGCTTTAATTTTTTAATTGTTTTATTTTGCTAATAATGACGTGAATGATTTTTTCGGGGTGGATGGACAACTTCTGGGAGTCGGTGGGAGTGGGATTACTGTCCGGTTCCCTTGTACATCAGATGTCCGTTATTACATGTTCGGGCATGTATGGAATACATCCAGTGTTAGTCCCAGAGGCCTGATGTAGTCCAATTTTCGGTGTTAGTTGTGACCCAATTCTAATTTGTGCTTTCAGTCTGTCTAAGAAATCTCTAAACGGAGAGTCAGTAGGTGTCGATGAGTCTAATGACATTGGGATACTTGAAGAACACTTTGCAGAGCAGTATACATCTTTACTCACTGCTGGACATTTTTGTTCTCTGTCAGTCCTTGCAGATGTCTGGGCAGGTGGTGTAATCTTCACTTTTTGTATTTCTTCTCTGATAGTGTCCACATGCTGTGCTTCAAGGTCAACTTTTGCATGGCTATTTAAAGAGGCTATATGAAACTTTTTCTCCAAAATAAACGTAACAATAGCCTTTTTATTTGACCATTTATGACTCAAACATCTCCTGATGAGCATATTGACACCTTGTCAGCTCACAGTGGGTGCACCTATAAGCCTGTATCCAATTTTTTCTATTTTCTGTCGGGTCCGATTTTTCCCATGCTGTCTGCGGATGTGACGTCAAGCGCGTTCATGTTAAATGTTTCAGATCACTCTGCCACTACCGGTAGTCAGCACTCGCAAGCGGTTAAATGGATTGTGCGAATACACAGAAGAGACTAAGAAAGTTAAACCTCTGACAAGTGCCCGAAAAAGATAGAAGATTTAGAGCGACTGGCCCACGAGCACGCGCTGCGAGAGCGAGCAGAAAGGAAGAGCAGTTCCGCTTTTGGCCACATGGGGTCAGTCGCGAGTTTAAATTTCAGAAAAGTGTTTTTTCAAATAAAGGAACATATTTGAGGTCAAGAGTTTCAGTCAAGCTCTATTAAGATAAAGTTCATTTGACTTGAACAAGTGCTTTGCACATCCAAATTTTTTTAAGTTATTAATAAATGGGATCTATTTTTCAACAGATTTTCTCTTCGACCATTTATGAAACATGCGAGATCTACTGTACATTTCATCATTTCCTTCAGGGACTGGTCCGCTGATAAAGATGTTTATGTTAAGTCCATCAAGTCTTTGTAGCAGAACAGAGAAGTTTGATTTGAGAACTTCAGATTGGTCTTTGGATACATCATTCGCACCTCCATGGATAACAAGCTTTCCAGTTTAGGCTGTTTCTAAAGTTGTCTGGATTTTTTCTGATATTTCTCTCACTGTATTCTTGGGGCAGCTGATAACGCTAGTGTTCTGGCTACTAAAATCTTCAATACCATTAATTGATCAGTCATGTATGATGAGATTTTTTGGTGGTGGTGGGTTCTTACTTTCTTATGTGTCCGTTTCATGTGGATGGATTTCTCCTGGTGGCCTTGACCTGTCCCAGGGGCTGTGTTATCTTTTAGGGAACTGAGGGCTGCAAATCTGTTTCTCAGCGGTATTCCAAGGGCAGTGATATCTCTTGCTCTGGGTTGTGGGTTCTTTTGTTTCTTCTTCCTGGGAGCAGAGAAAACAAGTGTAGATTCAGTGCACTTTAAAGCCGGCCAGTCTTCGTCGAATTGGGAATGGGGTGTTCTACCCATTAAACGACTTTTAGCTGGAGGAGTAGCGTTGTTCTGTGGCTTCTGTGTGAGACTGTTGGACTGAGGTAACACCGGGCTGCCAGGTTCTTCCTCCCTGCGTGTAGTCATCGGTAAAGTTGTCTCATTTCCATATCCAGTGTTTAGATCAAAATTAATCTGAAAATGGTGTAACTTCCTCTCGATTGTTTCAATTCTCTGGAGCAGTTTCTCAAAGTCCTCAGCTGAGCAAAATGCCATTTTGGTAATCCACAGTCCTTCAGAATGTAATCCAAAAAAGAGATAAAGTCTAATACAGTGACTCCAGAGGCTGGGTGTATAAAGTAACTAAGAGAAAAAATAAGAAATGAAAATAAGAAAAGAGAATAAGGCTAGAATTCAGGAGAGGTTGGGAGAGGTTGCTCCTCCTTTAGCAGCCAGAGCAGATGCTTTATTTATTTCACAAGAACAAACTCATGTCAGACGGTTGTCATGTGATCTGGAGGATTTCCCATTTAAGGAGGAGCTACTCACCCGCTCGCCGCTCTGTCATCACTTTTTCCATGTTCCGAGCTCCGCAGCTGTGCTTCCAAGCATTGCTAGTTTCCGGGTGTAGCGGATTTCCCAATCCTCACAGTCACCCGATCCTACTGTCTCGTTAGATCTTGTAATCCCGCCTTCTCGACTGGTCAGTCCTCACGTTCAGGGATTACTATACCAAACTGCGTACTACTGTCCTTCCCTCGCTCGACCATCACCACGCTTGGGTCTCAGCCGCACGCAACACTCCTATTGGTCTATCAGGCCTTGATCCTGACAACTCATCCTGGTCGTGGAACACTGGACCAACTCTACACCCTCAGCATCTTTACACGGCAAAACAGCAAAGGTAAGGCAAATTTTACTACTGCGATTCTGAAAAGCAATTTCCTGTTGAGTTATGCTTTGGCTTATATCTCCGCGGTGCTTTGGTGTAGCGTCTTGGCAGATGTATCTTTGGAATCGGTTGGTTCTCTGCTTTCATTTGAGGGGCTGCTTGTGCAGAACCAGAAATTTGGCAGCTGAGTTGACAAAACTATGATGTTACGAGTTTGTTCGCAAATATTTATTTACGTGGCATCTGAGTTGTGTTTGTGGTTGGTAAAAATAGTTTAGATAGCCTTGTAGCGCGTGGTCTTCTGTTTAATTTGATGTGCATTATGACTATTTTTTCTGTTAGGTTGTGTTGTCTCAAGCCAGTTTAAAATCAGTAATTCCCATTTGGGGGACCCTCAAGTTTAACAACTTGTATTGCCGTGGACAAAAGAAGACCCTCAAAAAGCAAAAATTGCAGGGTGCAGAGAGAAAATGGAGGGAAAATAAAATCATAATAAACCATCAAATATACACAGAACTTCTTAAAGCATACAATGATGCAGCAAGAAATGCATTCTTTTCCAAAATAATTTTAGATCATACAAATAATCCCAAAATTCTATTTTCCACAATTGACAACATTTTTAACTGTGCTACTAATGCATTTCAGAAAACCCCCACAAACACTCTCTGTGAGGAGTTCGCAGACCACTTCAGAGGGAAGATAGACACCATCAGATGTAATATTTTATCTTCTAAAGTAACATGGTTTTAGACAAATCTGTGGGTGTGTCTCTACCAGAGCTCTCAATAGAGCTCAGAGACCAGCGGACTTCCTAGCTGCACAAAAGGAAAGTCGGTTTGCTTGGTTGGTTCACTTCGAAGTTTATAAAGGGGAGTTCTTTCCTGGTCCAGCAGCTTTGAACGAAAAAGGGGAAAGTTTGCTAGCAGTGAAGTAAAGCGTCTCCTTGCGGCACGCGGGTAGGAACCAAAATATTCGTTTTCGCACCCCCTATATCAACTCTGTGATGTCATCACTGGCCACAGAACAATGAGAATGGGTTGAGGGTGGCGCAAAGGATGCTGGGAGATGCAGTTCGTTCAGTAAAAGGCGATAGCCTCAATACAGGATAATTGTACATGTTGAAATTACTCCTTTTGCATTCAAAAAATGACTTGATGTGAACTACACAGGTCCTTCTCAAAAAATGTGCATATTGTGATGAAGTCCATTCTTTTCCATAATGTAATGATACAATTTTTACTTTGATATATTTTAGATTCATTGCACACCATCTGAAATATTTCAGGTCTTTTATTGTTTTAAAACTGATGATTTTGGCATACAGCTCATGAAAACCCAAAATTCCTATCTGAAAAAATTAGCATATTTCATCCGACCAATAAAAGAAAATTGTTTTTAATATAAAAAAAGTCAACCTTCAAATAATTATGTTTAGTCATGCACTCAATACTTGGTCGGGAATCCTTTTGCAGAAATGACTGCTTCAATGCGGCGTGGCATGGAGGCAATCAGCCTGTGGCACTGCTGAGGTGTTATGGAGGCCCAGGATGCTTCGATAGCGGCCTTAAGCTCATCCAGAGTGTTGGGTCTTGCGTCTCTCAAATTCCTCTTCACAATATCCCACAGATTCTCTATGGGGTTCAGGTCAGGAGACTTGGCAGGCCAATTGAGCACAGTAATACCATGGTCAGTAAACCATTTACCATTGGTTTTGGCACTGTGAGCAGGTGCCAGGTCGTGCTGAAAAATGAAATCTTCATCTCCATAAAGCTTTTCAGCAGATGGAAGCATGAAGTGCTCCAAAATCTCCTGATAGCTAGCTGCATTGACCCTGCCCTTGATAAAACACAGTGGACCAACACCCAGCAGCTGACATGGCACCCCAGACCATCACTGACTGTGGGTACTTGACACTGGAGTTCAGGCATTTTGGCATTTCCTTCTCCCCAGTCTTCCTCCAGACTCTGGCTCCTTGATTTCCGAATGACATGCAAATACTTTGGACCACGGAGCAACAGTCCAGTGCTGCTTCTCTGTAGCCCAGGTCAGGCGCTTCTGCCGCTGTTTCTGGTTCAAAAGTGGCTTGACCTGGGGAATGCGGCACCTGTAGCCCATTTCCTGTGCACGGTGGCTCTGGATGTTTCTACTCCAGACTCTGTCCACTTCTTCCGCAGGTCCCCCAAGGTCTGGAATCGGTCCTTCTCCACAATCTTCCTCAGGGTCCGGTCACCTCTTCTCGTTGTGCAGCGTTTTCTGCCACACTTTTTCCTTCCCACAGACTTCCCACTGAGGTGCCTTGATACAGCAATCTGGGAACAGCCTATTCGTTCAGAAATTTCTTTCTGTGTCTTACCCTCTTGCTTGAGGGTGTCAATGATGGCCTTCTGGGCAGCAGTCAGGTCTGCAGTCTTACCCATGATTGCGGTTTTGAGTAATGAACCAGGCTGGGAGTTTTTAAAAGCCTCAGGAATCTTTTGCAGGTGTTTAGAGTTAATTAGTTGATTCAGATGATTAGGTTAATAGCTCATTTAGAGAACCTTTTCATGATATGCTCATTTTTTGAGATAGGAATTTTGGGTTTTCATGAGCTGTATGCCAAAATCATCAGTTTTAAAACAATAAAAGACCTGAAATATTTCAGTTGGTGTGCAATGAATCTAAAATATATGAAAGTTAAATTTTTATCATTACATTATGGAAAAGAATGAACTTTATCACAATATGCTAATTTTTTGAGAAGGACCTGTATTTGTGTGTTATGAAGGCTGTTGTAACTAATAATAATAAATATTTGTTGTCTGGTTTTCTGAGCATCAATAATTATAATCAATAATTTAATATTAATATATTATTTATGACGTTCGAGTTTAACCTGTTTATTAAAGATTTCGGGGCACCAATCTCATAAATGAGATAATTTTAATTAAACCAGACTGTCAGTCTCTCTGAAAAGGCGTAGAGTTTGTCTGGGGGTTAAAACAAACTTCACAGCACACACTGAAATAGCACAGGAATATTCTCGTTACTTAAGGGAATTTATTAATGAAATAGGTCAACCTTACAGATTACATTTCATTCATAATTTCCATCTATTCTAACGCATGCAAAAATATAGAACAAAGTTAACGTCGAGGGAAGGGGCGTGTGTGTGCGGCTGTGTGTGTGTGTGCAGCGCTGTGTGTGTCTGTGTGTGGGAGACAGCGAGCGGATGAGGGAGGTTCAGTTTAGCAAACTCAATGCAATAAATAAGTCTTATCAATTGGCGCGATCGGTTCACAAAGGAAGACAAAGGAAGACCGCGTGGCAATTTAACAAAACGCTAGTTTCATTAGCAATGGTGGCTTGGACAAAGGAAATGAGGGCGACGGAGAAAGGGGATCAACTGAGGCCACGCGACCTGTCTAAACAGACACGCGCCGACAGCAGCAGATAATAAACAAACAAGGAAATAATACAACATAATATACTGCTTCTGGTTGCAACCAAAGTCACATAATAAAACACAAAAGGCATGCACATTCAGGGTCGGGGTTACGGCAACAGACGACCAAGAATAACAGTGGTTAACCAGTTAACAAACTTGTTTTAACCAACAGAAAACGGATATTAACCGTCAAGACCTCATTCTCCTCTACCCAGACCAAAGATATGAATCAGTTTAATCCTACTTGGTGGGGGCAGCTCTCCACAGTCCACGACGAAGAACGTAGAAAGTGTCCAGTTTAAAGGAGCGGCTTTGCGCAAAACCGAGGTCGGAAACGCGGACATCCGACTTTTAGGCGCTGAGGGACTCAGGCCTGTTTTCAATAGAGCTCAGATGGCCAGCGGACTCCCTAGTTGCCCGTACAGGAAAGTCTGTTTGATCGGCCGATTCACTTCGAAGTTTAAAAGGGAAGTTCTTCCTGGTCCAGCAGGTTTGAACGGAAAAAAGGGGAAAATGCTAGCAGTAGATTAAAGCGTCTCCTAACAGGCACCGCTCTGGGACCAAGAGAGACGCTGATTTCAATATTTGCGCTTCTTTTATCAACTCTGTGATGTCATCACTGGCCACAGACCAATGAGAATGGGTCGAGGGCAGCGCAATGGGTGCTGGAAGATGCAGTTCGTTCAGTGGAAGGATGCTGGGAGATCCAGTTCGTTCAGTAAAGGCCATCGCCTCAACATCCCCCTTTTAGTTTCTGAAGAATGCGCACTGTTCAGTCTTTGGAGCTAGAACCAGGTTCATTATCCATTACGTCCAGGAATGCCGCTGTCCTTCAGCGGGAAGGTGTAACAGTTCAGTCCCTTACGTCCAAGAATGTCGCTGTCCTTCAGCGGGAAGGTGTAACAGTTCAGTTCATTAAATCCGAATCTGGTCCCAGCATTCCCCCCTTAGTTGTTAAGGATGGAAATGCAGTTTAGAGTATTTGCAGCTATACTGGGTCCACTGATCCGAAATGGGTCTGGGTAGAGGCTAACCTAGTCTGGGTAGAGGCTAACCTATTCTACTAAAATATGTACAATTGTAAAAAAAACAATCAACAGAAAGTAAAAGCACACCAAGAAAAATTTTGTTTTTGTTTTTTTAGAAAGTAATATAAGAAAAAAAATGATTAAACAATTCGACCCCCTTTCAATATTGTCATACTTCATGATTCACATCACTGCTTTAAGTATGAGACGGGGTGAAGGCACGAATGTGTGGCTACCGCTAGGCACTGGCACCAGCTTGTGCTTTGGGACCGGGGCAAGCTATGAATCGCGGTGTGAGAAATGTCATGGAGTCGATTCTTGCCTGCAATTGTTTGACCCGCCTGTAGGCGGTGTACGCCATCAACGCTTTGAAGACCCACCCAATTACAAGTGCAATTACTGTGAATGTCAAGGTGTGTGTTTCTGTCCAATCAGCTTTCTTGGGAAAGCTAGGGAGGGGGGTCAAAGTCAAGGCCGTAGAGGTGAGGCTGAATTTAATCAATTTGGTCCCCTCCTTCAAAAGTTGTTTCTCAATTTCGGTATCAATCGTGACATTATATCCGTTAAATGCATCCATGATCTCGATCTCAGTGTCATGTCTGTCGAGGTCGAGATGATGGAGTATTGTGTTTCCTATGTGAACTACTGTCCCTTGTGGGATATCGAGTAACATAGTTTGGTTTAGCAACTTTACCTTGGTGACTGTGTCATGTTGATCATATGACATCAAAGCTTCTGCTACTGGTGTGGTCACTAGCCATCGTTTTTTATTTATTTTTTTTTATTTTTTTTTTTTCTAGAATTGCGCTGCTCTGGGTGGCTGCATGTTGGAGTGGCTCTGTTGGCTACATATTAAGTTTTGTTTTTTTGTACATTGGTTCCTCTTCTTTCTTAAAGAAGATTGCATTTTTTTCTACCTGTATACTTTCTAGTTTTTGGTGCTGTGAAGCTGGAAGGATTTTTGCTGTAAATATTTCCCTTTTTGACAATTTGTTATGATGCGTAACCATGGCAACAATGTGGTTTACAGCCGGGAGCAGCTGATTAACATTGCAAAAGCTGAAATAATACCTCAACTGAAACCACAAATCCCCGATGAGTTGATAAGGAGGAGACGTGGATGCAGAGCAGGAGCGAAAAGGAGACAGAGAAAGAGGAAGTTCAAGCCATCTCTTCCATCGATCATAATGGGCAACGTAAGATCACTGGCTAACAAGATGGATGAACTCCAAGCCCTTACAAGGACTCAGCCAGAGTACCGTGAATGCAGTGTTATGTGTTTTACGGAGACGTGGCTGCTGGATCATATCCCCGACTCCAACGTCTCTCTGCCAGGCTTCCTGACTGTACGAGCAGACAGAGATCTGAAGACGAGCAGGAAAAGAAAAGGTGGTGGAGTAGCAGTGCTTGTCAACAACAGATGGTGTCATCCAGGACATGTTACTGTGAAGTGTCGTCTCTGCAGCCCAGATGTCGAACTCTTGGCAGTGAGTTTTCATCCATATTATTTACCAAGAGAGTTCACCAGTGTAATTTTGGCAGTTGTTTACATTCCACCTTCAGCCGTTGCCGACAATGCATGTGATGTCATCAGTTCCATTGTTGCTAAGCTACAGACACAGCACCCCAATGCATTTGTGGCAATATCTGGTGATTTTAATCATGCCTCGCTCTCTACTACACTTCCAACATTTCAACAGTTTGTCAGCTGCTCTACAAGAGAAAACAGGACATTGGATTTGTTTTATGCAAATGTAAAGGATTCATACATGTCGAAACCAAGACCTCTTCTGGGACAATCAGATCACAATCTTGTTTTTCTCTGTTCAGAATATAAACCCCTTGTTCAGAGGCAACCTGTGACAAAACGAACTGTGAGAAAATGGTCACAGGAAGCTGAAGAAGCCCTGCAGGGTTGTTTTGCAACCACAGACTGGATTACTCTTTGCCAAGCACATGGAGAGGACATCAATGCCATGACTGAGTGTGTGACTGACTATATAAACTTCTGTGTGGACAACATCATCCCCACCAGAACAGTGAGATGCTTCCCTAATAACAAACCCTGGATCACCAGTGACCTGAAGGAACTGCTAAACAAGAAAAAAAAGAGCCTTCAGAGAGGGAGACAGGGAATTACTGAGGAGTATACAGAAGCAACTTAAGGTCAAGATCAGAGACTGCAAGGAGGCATAAAGGAAGAAGCTGGAGAACAAACTACAGAGGAACAATATCTGAGATGTCTGGTCAGGAATGAGAAAGATCACAGATTTTAAGGACAGGAAGGATTGGATAGATGGAAGTCTGGACAGAGCCAATGAACTGAACACATTCTTCAACAGGTTCATATCAGGAACTAGCTCAGGATCCCCCTCTCCTGTTCCCAGCCAAACAGACATCCCACTCTCCTCTGATCAACAGCTTTCCTGTTACACCTCGGATGTTTTATCCTTCACCTCAGCCATGGACTCTTCTAATTCCACAAGTTTGACTTCAACCAAGTCAGGAAATGCTGCTACCCCCTTTGCCTCCCCCTCCCACTTGTCTGTCTCCAAAAGTCAGGTGAAGAGGCAGCTGGAGAAACTGAACCGGAACAAGGCTGCAGGTCCAGATGGTGTCAGCCCCAGAGTCCTGAAGGCCTGTGCAGAGCAGCTCTGTAGGATTCTGCAGCACATCTTCAACCTTAGCCTAACTCAGGAGAAGGTTCCAGTGTTGTGGAAGACATACTGCCTTGTTCCAGTACCCAAAAGAACTCACCCATCAGTCATCAATGACTATAGACCCGTTGCCCTGACATCCCACATCATGAAGGTCCTGGAGAGACTCCTGTTGGCACCCCTGAGTAAGCAAACAAGAACGTATCAGGACCCACTGCAGTTTGCTTATCGCTGTGGAGTTGGAGTTGAAGATGCCCTCATCCACCTACTTCAACCAACCCACTGTCATCTGGACAAAGCAGGCAGCACTGTGAGGATCATGTTCTTTGATTTCTCCAGTGCATTTAACACAATTCAGGCTGATTTGCTTTGTCAGAAACTCCTGAAGACACAGGTGGAGCCCTCAACAATCGCCTGGATCAATGACTACCTGACCAACAACCACAATTTGTGAGACTGAAGAATTGTGTGTCAAACCAGGTGGTCAGCAGCACAGGAGCACCACAAGGGACCGTACTCTCACCATTCCTTTTCACTCTGTACACCTCAGACTTCCAGTACAAATCAGAGACCTGTCATCTGCAGAAATACTCAGATGACTCTGCAATTGTCGGGTGTATCAGAGATGGACAAGAAGCTGAATACAGAGAGCTGGTGGACTGCTTTGTGACATGGTGTGGAAACAATCGTCTCACCTTGAATGTGAACAAAACAAAGGAGATGATTGTAGATTTCAGAAGAAACAGGGATAAGTCAAACACTGTTTCCATCATGGGAGAAGAAGTGGAGGTGGTTGAGGAGTATAAATACCTCGGAGTTCACCTTGACAACAGACTGGACTGGAGGCGCAACAGTGAAGCCGTCTACAAGAAGGGACAGAGCAGACTGTACTTCTTGAGGAAGCTTAGGTCCTTCAAGGTTTGCAGCAAGATGCTGCAGATCTTCTACAAGTCTGTTGTGGAGAGTGTAATCTCTTCAACCGTCATCTGTTGGGGTAGCAGCATCAGAGCCAGGGATTTAAAAAGGCTAAACAACCTGATAAAGAAGGTTCTGGTTCTGTTCTTGGGACAACTGGGGAAAATCTGGAGATGATAATGCAAAGAAAGATTCTTCATAAAATCAAAAAAATTATGGACAACCCTGAGCATCCTCTTCATGAGACAGTCATACAACAACAGAGCTTCTTCAGTTGGAGGCTTCTTCAGTTTCGCTGCAATACAGACCGCTACAGGAAATCCTTCCTGCCCACAGCCATCATCATCTACAACAACTCCTTAAAGAATTAAACATATGAGCTATACCAACACTTAATTTCCCTCTGGGATCAATAAAGTATTTTTGAATTGAATTGAATTACCTGCCCGTTCAACTTTGGTTTCCATACCTGCATCTTTTAATGTCATTGTAGCTTGACAATTTTGTTGAGGGGCGTCATCCCTCAAACCACAGAGGTAATCAGTTACATCTCGAATGAACGGGTAACTTGGGAAAAACCCAGTGGAAATCTTTAGTTTTGGTGCATAGGTCTAGGTTTGGAGTGAGGTAAAGTTTGGGATTGTTGTCATGGTAGGCCAGTATGGATGTGGTTTTTAAATGTAGGTAGGCGTCACCTTTCCAAAAACCAACATTTAGCACCGATTTAAGCCTATATATATTCATTTTTTTCAGTGATTGGAAGGTTCAGCATGAATACAAGTTCAAAATTATCTGGGTTAACAAAAATGGGGACATTTAGTTCTAGAGGAACTAAATGTGTAAGAGTTCATCCTTCCACAGGACTTTCCATAGATAAACCAGTTTCTCTAATAAGATCCTGCATTAATTCTCTTACCACCTGTGTGTACTTTAAGTCAATTATTTTATCTTTCAACGACATCTGAGAGAGCTTGCAGGGCATGCAGGGTGTTGTTAATTAGAGTAGAACGTAGATTGACAGGCACTTTTGTGCCTTAAAGGGTTTAAATTGTGCTCCTAAAAGTTCCTGTTTAGGAGTTTCTGTAGGATTTCTAAATCGCGTCTAGAATAAATGTACCATCACTTAGTGAGGTAGTGTGCAGATAAATAAGCTTCTCTAATGAAGTCTTGTGTTAAATGATACCAATGTGTCACTCATCACTTAACCACTTCCTAAGAGAGAAACTGCAAAACCTGAAAGGGTTATTTTAATGCACTTAGAATGTATTTATTGTTACTACTGTAGCCTGAAAGGTTAATCAATGCGTCTGCAGATTTCTATAGAACAAAACAAAATTATGGATGTAATTAGTCGTTAGTGCATGCTAGAGGTGAGTTTTGAAGCATGCACCTGTTCCATTAACGCTATTTACTGGTCCCCCTTTCCACTGGTGTGGAGACAGGCTCCGCCTCCAGGGAGGAGACCTTGAGGTGAAACTTACCTTGGTTAAACAAAAGAGCAGCAGTCATGACTGCTGTATCATTCGGTTTAGGAGGGGCTTCATCACTTCTGATGAAGCTGCATGTGACTGTCAGCAGGTGTTTGTTGTCTCCTGCTGGATTCAGGTGCATCCAAGGGAATCTGACCCCCTTCGCTGAGAGGGATCCCTGCTTAGCTTGGATCCATGGAGCTGGCAGCAGGATAAGCATCCTTGGGTGCAGGTCTCAGTCATGTGAGCCTTTGGAAGCCAGGATGTCACCTGTTGGAAGATGTCACATGAGGCTTTTGGGCTTACCTGGTCACATGGAGTAAAGTCATGGGTGTGGGTTAAGATGACCCCCCCTTTGGTCTGTTAGGTCAGCCCATGGAGGCAGACCTCGCTCGTTGTGGGCGTAGATCAACGGACCTGTCTTCAGCCTTAGATCAGAAAGGCTGGAAGAAAAAGCTTGTAGCTTATGGGCTGCCCCTGGTGGTGGCAGCATCATGCCTGGTGGTGAACGGTAAATCACGAGCTTCTGGATGAGGTGAAAGTTGGGATCATGTTCCTGCGTCTTCACCACATCAGTGTTTAGGTTCGTACCGGAGCTGTTCATTTTTCATTCCCATCTGTCGCCAGAAGAGGGCGTCAGCGAGATGGACTTGTGACAGCGGGAGCCACAGTTTCTGGAAATCCCACAGGATTATGCGCTCAGCTGGATGAGTCGTCAGCACGTACACCCTTAGGTCACCTTCGGGCCTTAAGGTGGCGCTGCAGATGGACTCCTCAGGTAAAGCTTTGTGCCGCTTTACCGTGATCATTTTGGAAGGAAATGTGAACAACATGTCTGAAGAGGACTGTTTGTTATTCATGAACAGAGGCAGATTCCCTATGACGGGGACTGAAAGTTCGAAATCATGAAATGAGCAGTCTATAAGCATGCCAAGAGGCCTTCCGGCTGTCACCAGGACTGCAACTTGGGTTGGATTTTCAACCAGCAGGTAGGCTGAACGATTGTTCAACTCAAGAATGGGTGGATCGCAAACAGCAAGGTTCAGTTCCAGGAAGTAGGGGAGTGGCTGGAAAAACGCTTGCTTACCCAATGGCTGTTGGCCTTTCATCACCGCTAAGCGTATTGCCACCCCTGCTGTTCTTGGTGGTATCAGCATGCTGGTCTCACTAGCGGCCTGGCAGGCCTGAGGGATGGTCTGGCCTGACAGCATGACTTCAGGGTTCATCCGGAAGGGTTCTGCAGGTGCGCTGGCTCGCGCACTAGGGTGTGTCAGGAAATCTGGCCCACCTGGAGTCCACATGCTGCTGTCCCATGATCTCTGTGCAGAGCCAGATGCATAGTGGTCCACCCTGGGAGCCCCCCCTCTTTCTGCTCTGCCTGCAGGGTGCAGCCCTTGGTCTGGTACTGCAGCTTCACTCACCACTGGCAGAGAAAGGGGGGTCGCAGCTTCACCCAGAGCTCTCCCTGCTTCAGAAAGAAAGGAGGGGTCATTCGCTGAACTGTGTGGCGTGACACCGGCTTGATCAGAAATCAGCCACTGAGATTTAACTCTCTGATGGCTGGGTGGAATCTGCTCTAATGGAGGTGGGACAGGTTCCTCAGCACTCTTCTGTAACTCTATTTTGGCCTCGTGAAGCTCAAAAATAGCAGTGTCTCTTTCTTGCTTTAATGGTGCTACTGTCTGGATTCCAACTGCAATCTACGTTGAAGCAACAACGTTAGCTGGCCGAGGACATCGGAAACCTTTACTTCTTTATCTGGGTTTTCCATAAATCCCAGTAAATTCTGTATTCTCTTTTCAGAGGCGTCAATATCATAATCGTGTAGGTACTGTCTCTCCTGTGATGGTAGGCGAATAAGATTTCCAACTACCTGCTGAAGGTGGTCGTCTCCAGCGTTCTCTGGGCCCACAGAATCAGCTGCATGGTAGCCTGAGGCTTCCATCTTTTAAGGCACCAGAGGAAATAGAAAGAGAATAAAATAAAATAAAAAGATTTAAAAAAAGGAAATTGAGATAATAAAATGAGACCAAATCTCAAGCAGCCAATAGGCCAAGTTTACAATTGATCAAAAGCAAAAGACGCACCAACTTGCCACTACCTCAGATAAATATGCACTGGTCTCTTTGCATATTCCACAGGTTTTTGTGCGCAAAATAAATAATTGCACAAGCTGCCAAAATCACTTGTGACTTACACAATACTACTTTATAGTATTTCAGAATGCTATGTGTTAAATATGAACTCCTTATTTCATTTAAGGGAACTTAGCAATGCAACGCAGATTCCCTCTCTCTGATCAAGGTTAGCAGTGAGTTAGCAGTAGTTAAAATCAGGCAAAAATACACATTAGGGACACACACAAGGAAACAAACAGATGCTTGAAAAAGAAAACAAATTCTCTCAAAAGTACCAAGAGCAAAAGCGTTTCGTTTAGGATGGGTTTCCATTAAACTTGTTTAATTAGTTCAAATGCAGCCTAAGCAATGAGGAATAAATGCAGGGTAAGCAATTTAATTTAATAGCTGGAATTTAAATCAGGGTGCTTTTGTAAGACACACCGGGAAACAAATTTTCAAGCTGATTGCTTCCAGATTGAAATTAGGAATCATTAATTTAAGTGCAGGTTAAGCAATTTAAAAATTTTTTAGCTGAAATTTAAAATCAGGGTGCTTTTCCACAGCACACCGGGAAACTAATTTTTAAGATGATTGCTTCCAGATTGAAATTTGGAATTATTAATTTAAATGCAGATTAAGCAATTTACATTTTTTATGAATTTGGAACACTGAATTTTTTAATGCACATTAAGGAGCACAAAAAGTATATGAACAATTAATTGCAGATTGAACAGCTTGAGTAATGGATTTAAAAATGCATCTTAATTAATCTGATTAGCAGCAGGTTAATTCAGCACCTCCATGCTTCCATAGGCTACAGCAGTAGGAGGAATTGCTGCTTCAGAGCGACAACGTGCAGAACTTATCAGAAACCACAGTTAAGATGAATTACCATTCAAAAGCCAAACACAGCACAAGGCTCCTCACTTAATCCCATCAAAACGTCTGCCAAATATTTCTATCAGCTTAGTCAAACTTCAAAAGCAGAAGATTATCACCAAGAAAAGTTGCAAACCTTATCGTTTTAAGATCTGGCCGAATAATCTGAACTACCGTTTATTCAGTGTGTGCGGTTTATTTATCCTTTCCTAGCGGCCTCATACGGGACGCACCATTAATGTTGTAACTACTAATAATAAATATTTGTTGTCTGGTTTTCTGAGCATCAATAATTATAATCAATAATTTAATATTAATATAATTATTGATGACGTTCGAGTTTAACCAATCTCATAAATGAGATAATTTTAATTAAACCAGACTGTCAGTCTCTCTGAAAAGGCGTAGAGTTAAAACAAACTTCACAGCACACACTGAAATAGCACAGGAAACTTCTCGTTACTTAAGGGAATTTATTAATGAAATAGGTCAACCTTACAGATTACATTTCATTCATAATTTCCATCTATTCTAACGCATGCAAAAAAAGATAGAACAAAGTTAACGTCGAGGGAAGGGGCGTGTGTGTGCGGCTGTGTGTGTATGTGTGTGGGAGACAGCGAGCGGATGAAGGGGGTTCAGTTTAGCACACTCAATGCGATAAATAACTCAAGTCTTATCAATTGGCGCGATCGGTTCACAAAGGAAGACAAAGGAAGACCGCGTGGCAATTCAACAAAGGGTAGTTTCATTAGCAATGGTGGCTTGGACAAAGGAAACGGGGCGACGGAGAAAGGGGATCAACTGAGGCCACGCGACCTGTCTAAACAGACACGCGCCGACCGCAGCAGACAATAAACAAACAAGGAAATAATACAATATGATATACTGCTTCTGGTTGCAACCAAAGTCACATAATAAAACACAAAAAGCATGCACATTCAGGGTCGGTGTACGGCGACAGACAACCAAGAATAACAGTGGTTACCAAGTTGACAAACTTATTTTAACCAACAGAAAACGGATATTAACCGTCAAGACCAGATTCTCCTCTACCCAGACCAAAGATATAAATCAGTTTAATCCTACTTGGTGGGGGCAGCTCTCCACAGTCCACGACGAAGAACGTAGAAAGTGTCCAGTTTAAAGGAGCGGTTTGCGCAAAACCGAGGTCAGAAAAGCGGACGTCCGACTTTAGGCACTGAGGGACTCAGGCCTGTTTTCAATAGAGCTCAGATGGCCAGCGGACTACTGGTTGTACGTACAGGAAAGTCCGTTTGATCGGCCGATTCACTTCGAAGTTTAAAAGGGAAGTTCTTCCTGGTCCAGCAGGTTTGACTGGAAAAAGGGGAAAATGCTAGCAGTAGATTAAAGGGTCTCCTCACAGGCACCGCTCTGGGACCAAGAGAGACCAATAGAGAAACTTATTTCAATATTCGCGCTGCTTTTATCAACTCTGTGATGTCATCACTGGCCACAGACCAATGAGAATGGGTCGAGGGCAGCGCAATGGGTGCTGGGAGATCCAGTTCGTTCAGTAAAGGCCATAGCCTCAACAAGGCTGATGAGGTTGAATAAAAATACTCTTAACTTGATGAAATATTAACGTATTTACAAGCGGTTTGCCCTATTACAAAGCTTATTATACATAGACTTAAACGGGATACTTGTACATGTTGAAATTGTTGAAATGTTGAAACCTATGCACTAGGGATGGGCATAATTAATCGACGATCGATTAATTGATCATTAAGAATTTCATTAATGAATTTTTTTTAACCGATTAATTAACGCATGTTTTGTTGCGTAGTGTGAGTTTTGAAGGAATGCATTTAATTTTGCTATGTGGCAGTAATTAAACACTTTACCACAGGAGGGCGATGACTGAAAATAAAACCCACAGGCCGACTCAGTTTCTTGTGAGTTTCTGTGTATTTCAAAAGTAGCATTGTCATGAAGAGGTCGCAGCAAAGTGTGGCGTGGGACCACTTTGACCGAAAAACCCCCCCAAAAAAGTGTCGGTTCACTGCACTGCGAAGCTGTCTATAAGTACTTGAACGCACTTTCCACCCTGGTTAGAAGCGGAGCATCCTGCTCTTGGTCTCAACCTAGCATCAAGTCGGTGTTAGCACGGAGGAGCCGAGATGCACAACGAGCAGAGAAACTTACTCACCGATTACTTTCTGAGGGAGGCTCCGCCACCACTGGATTGCCCCCCTACAGACTGGTGGAGAATGAATTAAACACGATTCCAGAGGCTTGCCAAGTTAGTACGAAGATATGTGTATCACAGCGACGTCTGTCCCCTCAGCAGGTGATCTCAGCGCTGCAGGTCAGACGCGAAAGCAGCCTGGACCATCAGTCTGGTCAACAGGCTGCTTTCGCTTCTGACCCAAGCGCATGTTAACATGCTCATTTTTCTCAACAAAAATCAGTAGACCGGTGCTAAAGTTGTACAAAAGTTACGTTTTTTTGGTCTTTTTCATTGTTAGGTATTAGGTATAATTCATTGTTAGGTACGCTGATCTCTCTCATCCTCTTTCTCGACTCTTTTTGCCAAATGTAACACAAAACTATCAGACCTATAAGTATTATATTTTTTTTATTAAGTTATTGTTTAACAGGACTTTTTTTTTTTTTTTTACGTTTTTGGAGAAGAAAAAAAATGAGCATCCGTTGTGTTAATGAGTACCGTCTTTTAGCTGTCAGCTCTGCTGCTTATAGCGCATATTTTCTTTGTGCAATTACCGTGAATTAATTCCGTTTAACTGCCACAAGAAGTGTCCCACTTGTAATAAAGATCTCAATGAGGAAACACGCTATTTTTCTACTCTCACTGCATTTTAATATAGCCTATGAACACTGAATTTTAATATAAAAATATCAATGATTAATCAAAAATCGATCGTTAATTCTCCCGATGATCGATGAAAACAGTTTAATTGAATGCCCATCCCTACTATGCACAATAGATGTGCTGTGTGACAACAGGGAATTTCTTGTTCGTTATTGAGGTAGTCAGTGAGTCAGTGAGGTTCAAGATTTTTCATATTAACAGTAATATAGCTATAATTTCAAGTATACATTTAATTGATTTTTTTTTTAAGACTGGCTGCTGATTCCAACAATTATTCCAGAACATTCATTGCTGCAACTTTCCCAGAATGCTGTGCAATACAACGTTTAAGACTAGTATTCATTCACAAATATCAAGTATTTATAAACATTTGCATTACTATTATTAGTCTATCTTTTGTAGTTTTACACAAACCCTACTTAGACATGCAAAGTCTGTTGATGTCCAGCAGAGGACAGAGTGTTGAGTAGAAGATGTGTTTTACTTTATGGAAAGGTAAGACTTTAATATATTCATAACGGAGTGAAGTTTTCTTTCCACTTAGACCATGTTTATACGTTTATTTGTGTACTTTTTTTAGATTCCCTTGTTGTGATTGCATTTCTCATAAGATGAACTGAACAGACTTTTGGATGTCTGGGAGCTATTTCAAAGATGGACTGAGCAGACCACATTTCCCAATAATCCTAGCAGTGACCCCCAACACACTCCTATTGGTCCGTGACCACCCACGGTGACATCAGCGATGACCTCACGGCCAAAGGGGGCTATAAGAGTAGTCGCACCCATTTTGAATTGTTCTCCAGCTGGAAGTTCTTGGATGAACTACTGCTGAACAGAGGACATCTCACCGGTGAAGATTCTCTTTTGTTCTGACCCGCTGGAGAAACTCATTTCAAAGCTTCGAAGCACTCATACGGTTTGTGTATCTCGTGTGAGCTATATCAGAACTGTTCCCAGACAGTTCATTAGACGTCGATCCTGCAGGCCATCCAGCCTGCCTTTGGGCCACAGGGTCCTTAAAATCCTGTACAGGTTTTTTTTTTAATAACTCTTCCTTTTCTTGCTCAACTACGGACACAATTCACTCTCCTCCTAGTGGACTGGACCTCCTTCAAGGCAAAGTAGGACTGAACCGGTTCATCTATACTAATAATGTGTCTGGGCATAGATAAACAGAGAAAATAGAGTTTTAACGAGTTAGATCTCGTTCATTGTTGGTTAAAGTGTTTTTAAGCGCTGTACCTGTTTGCTCATTTTTGCGTCGTCGCACGTATAAGTCTGAGCTGTGAAATTGCTGTCTTTGAAACTGTCTGTTTTATCCTGAGCAGATCACGCTTTTCTTGTTTCCATCCTCTTGTTCTCCCTCTCTCTCTTTCTCTCTCTCTCTCCCTCCCTGATAACTCCATTGGCAGTCGGGCTCGGTCCGGGCTGCGTTAGGTGGTCTTAGCTGAAAAGTTTAACTCCATTGTCTTTAGTCTGTCGCTAAAGCAGAGGCCTACCACATGGACGCTTCCCCCATGTGCTCCTTTAGCCAAAGCTAGTTTTATGATTCTTTCTTAGGCTCCATGTGCTCTCCTCCATCTTGGCACAGAGCTGAGATTTATGACTTTGTCTCCTAGGCTATCTGTGACTTGGGCTCCCTGGAGTGAGGCCCCCCCTCCTTTTCTGACCCGAACCTCAGCTGTCTCACTGATTTTATTTCATGTTAATTGTGTTTAATGTTCACCTATTATTATTGTCTAAGATCTGTAGTAATTTTTGCATGCTTTATAATAGATGGGATTTTCTATTTCCTAAATAAAGTCCCCTTATCTTAAAGAGAAGTTGTCTGGGATTACTTGGAGTGATGCGTACAATTAATGTCCACAGCGTTAGAATTTATTCCTTCATCTATTGTTTAATTATCTGAGACTGAACAATTTGGCTATATATATATATATATATAAATGTTCCTGGAATCCAACAGGATGGTGCCCCTAAACTTGGTATTTTTTACATAAAATTATTATTCTTATTAATAATTGCCCTAAGCAATTATTCATAATTATTCATAGCCAAATCCTACCTATCTGCGGCACAACACCCTGAACTTCTTCCATTTCATGGACCCAAAGAGAATGACCATGGTAGTGAAGAGTTCCTGGAGGACCAACTCATGGACATCCCCATACCCCAGGACCCAACTACGTTTGACCTGGAAGCTTTCTGGTGAAAGCTTTCATCAATGAAGAACAGAGTAAGATACATTTTCTACACATGTACTGATTTGAAAATTATGACATATTTAGGAGAGTAATTACACCATGTTGGTTCATTGTTTTCAAAGGTGACAGGTATGGTGACGTCTGACAGACTGTCTGAGGTTGCAATGCTAGTTTTAGTTCTTCCACACTCAATTGCAGACGCAGAACAAGCTTTTTCCATGGTTGGACTAAACCAGACTAAAACGAGGAACGCCTTGGACCTGGATGAAATGCTGTCCTCAATCATGACAGTAAAAATGGTAAACAATGAGCCACGGTGCTTCAAATGGGAGCCACTTGTGTTTGTCATCAAGGCATCGAAGTGTTTCTACAAACACATACAGCACACAACAAGAAACTAACTGACATTAACACACTGCACTGAAATACACTCAACAATTGAATACAGCTGTATTCAGTGTATTTTGTGTTTGAATTAAAAATAGCAAGGAGGATGTAAAGTAAGACATTTTATAAAAAGACCAAAAACAGTTGGGAGTTTATGGGTATGTTCCAGCAATCTCACTCTGAACTGTTCATTAAATTTCAGAGTTCTGTTGTAAACCATTTTTACATTGTGAGATTATTGGCCGTCTTAGACAAAATATGAAAGAATGTGAAAAAAGATTGTTGTTTGGAGCGCTGATTTAGGTTCTCCTGACCAATGTGACTCTGCTGTATCAGTCTGGCATCTTTAACAATAAACTGATGATTTAACTGCTGATTCAGGGACGGTTCTCAAAGATCTTTGCAGAAAGATGAGTTTAGGGGAAAGTGAAGGGAGTAAAAAAGCTTAAGATTTGGATTGGAAGTTCTTTGACCCCTTATTGTGTTCAACTGAGCACTATGGTTGATTAGGTTTTTTTGCCAGGGGGCTCCTCATGGCGCAGGATGGTTCTGAACCAGGATAAGCACTTCTGGCTGGTTTCACACTCAGCCTGCTAAAGGGTTCATGTTTAATTCAGAGGTTCCCTCCTCTGGGATTTGTACCAAGAATCTCCAAACTTTACCTGGTCTGGATGTTTCCACTGGGCTGAACACCTACACATAAAATTCAGCCAGCTAATATAACACAGTGCACTCAAGTGTGCATAAGTAAACTCAGCAAAAAAAGAAACATCCCTTTTTCAGGACTGTGTATTTCAACAATAATGTTGTAAAAATCCAAATAACTTTACAGATCTTCATTGTAAAGGGTTTAAACAATGTTTTCCATGCATGTTCAATTAACCATAATCAATTAATTAACATGCACCTGTGTAGTGGTCGTTAAGACCTTAACAGCTTACAGAAAGTAGGCATTTAAGGTCACAGTTCTAAAAAGGCAGGACACTAAAGAGACTTGTCTACCGACTGTGAAAAACACCCAAAGAAAGATGCCCAGGGTCCCTGCTCATCTGTGTGAATGTGCATTAGGCATGCTGCAGGGAGGCATGAGGACTGCTGATGTGGCTAGGACAATAAATTGCCATGTCCGCACTGTGAGACGCCTAAGACAGTGCTACAGGGAGACAGGAAGGACCGCTGATCATCCTCGCAGTGGAAGACCACGTGTAACAACACCTGCACAGGATCGGTACATCCGAATATCACACCTGCGTGACAGGTACAGGATGGCCACAACAACTGCCCGGGTCACACCAGGAACACACAATCCCTCCATCAGTGCTCAGACTGTCCGCAATAGGCTGAGAGAGGCTGGACTGAGGGCTTGTAGGCCTGTTGTAAGGCAGGTCCTTACCAGACATCACCAGCAACAATGCCGCCTATGGGCACAAACCCACCTTCGCTGGACCAGACAGGAGTGGCAAAAAGTCCTTTTCACTGATGAGTCACAGTTTTGTCTCACCAGGGGTGATGGACGGATTCGTGTTTATCGTGGAAGGAATGAGCGTTACACCAAGGCCTGTACCCTAGAGCGGGATCAATTTGGAGATGGGGGGTCCGTCATGGTCTGGGCCGGTATATCACATCACCATCGGACTGAGCTTGTTGTCATTGCAGGCAATCTCAATGCCTTGCGGTACAGGGAAGACATCCTCCTCCCTCATGTGGTACCCTTTATGCATGCTCATCCGGACATGATCCTCCAGCAGGACAATGCCACCAGCCATACTGCTCATTCTGTGTGCGAGTTTCTGCATGACAGCAATGCCAGTGTTCTGCCATGGCCAGCGAAAAGCCCAGATCTGAATCCCATTGAGCACGTCTGGGACCTGTTGGATCGCAGGGTGAGGGCTAGGGCCATTCCCCCCAGAAATGTCCAGGAACTTGCAAGTGCCTTGGTGGAAGAGTGGGGTAACATCTTCGTTCAAGAGCTGCGTGAGTTCCGTGGAGAATTTAGAGAATTCCGAGAAGAAACGAAGAGGGAAATGCACGAAATAAAGAAAGAAATGGGACAGCATAAGTCTGAAATGAAAGGCATGAAAGAACGTGTGAACGCAGTGGAGGAAAGGGTTAATTGCGCCGAAGAAAGAGAAACTATACTGGTGGAAGTGATAGAAACGTTCACACAAGATATGGACGAGATGCAGAAGCGGGTTGAGTACCTCGAAAATATATCGAGGCAGATGAATGTGCGCATCTACAATGTGAAGGAGAATAATGACGCCGCCAATATGAGACATTTTGTAGAAACGCTTCTACATGAAACTCTGCAAATCCCGAAAGATCAACTGGGAATCGTGGCAGCGCACCATTATGGGGCAACTAAAAAGGCAGACGCATCATGGAACAAACCACGAGGTATCATCGCTCGCTTCCCGACTTGGGAGGCTAAGCAACAGGTGCTGAAGGCGGCATGGGGGAAGAAAGAAGTGTTCTACCGTGGAGATCGCATCTATCTGGATCAAGACTTCACAGCGAAACTACAATCCCAAAGGAAAGGCTTTATGCGCATCCGAAGCCATTTGGAGGAGAAGGGTATTAAAGCGCATGTCCGATACCCAGCGAAGTTGTTTGTGTTGGAAGAAAACGGCCCGAAGATTTTCAACACTCCTCAGGACGCAGAGCAGGCCTACGGCCTCACCCCAAGCGCTAGGTCTAAGGACAGAGGAAAATGGATGCATCAGCTGAAACTATTGGGATGGGAGAGGGTGAGGAACGGGAGTGAAGGTTGAGTTGAATGGGAAGAAGACGAAAGGTATGGACATTTAAAGTATTATGGGGGAGTGGAGAGTAATTTAATTTATATTAAAATTGAGTTGGACTATAAAACAGGAACCACTCTCCTAATTAAGGCCTTTTTTTCCATTTCTCTTACCTAGAAGCTATTTTTTCTTCTTACTTTTTATGTAGCCAGGCCTATTTATTTTTAAGGGATATAGCCTTCCTCTAAATATCTTTTGAATTAAGTCACAATATAAGTAAAAGGTTCGGAGTTTGAGAAGAATTTAGGGGCTGCCAGTAGTTTGAGTGAAAGTGTTCAAGAATGAACATGGAAATCATGTAAAAAGTAATGCATGAAAATCCACAAAGACCATCATTGATCATTGAGAATGATGGACCAATTGGAAGTAATTTTTGTTTTTCTAATTTACTTTTTTTCTGAGGAGGAATATAAATTAAGTTGTATTTTATGGTTGTGTAGTGTTTTAGTTTTGTCTCATAGAAAAGAAAATATAAGTGATCATGAATGAGATAAAAATTGTATCACAAAATATAAATGGCCTTAATAACTATTAAAAGGAAAAGAGTTTTGCAAACTTTGAAACGAGAGGGGGATATAATATTGTTGCAAGAAACGGATTTAAATAAAATAGAGCATGAGAAACTTGGTAAACTGGCATCAGCCCAGGTCTTTGCATCGTCTTATGGCACAGCCAGAAGAGGAGTAGCTATTATAATACCAAAACGTATTCCATTTGAACTTGAAAAATGTGTCAAAGATAAAGAGGGCAGATATGTGTTAGTAGTGGGAAAGGTAGATGGTAAGGCGATGTCTTTGTTAAACATCTATAATTCACCTGGACAAGATTTTGAGTTCATGAGGAAAATGGTTTCTTTACTAATTACAGAAGCAAAAGGGTTAGCAATCATGGGAGAGGATTTTAATATGACAATGTCTACCAAAGATACTCAAAGTAAAGGGAAACATAAAGCTGAAAAAACTGCTACATTATTAAAAAAGATAGAAAAGGAATTGGGTTTGACCGATATATGGAGACATCTTAACCCTCATGAAAGAAAATATACCTTTTATTCCGATGCACATAAGATTTATTACCGGTTGGATGTGGTGGAAAATTGTTATGCAATTAGGAATTAAGTGTATATTCTCTGTTTAGTGAATACATCTAGTGTAAAATGACTAGCTTATTGTTCCAGCTTAATGTTATGAGAAAGATATATGTGTCAGGTCACCAGAGAGACAGACGCCGGGGCAGTAAGATAACAGTCTGGCCTTCGGATGAGCTGTTTTATGCGTTGCTATGACTCGCGTGAAGCAGTTACTCTGGAGGCGGGGCGTGAACGTTGGAGAAGACATCTACAGAGATAAACAATGATTGCTGAATACTATTTAAGCGGTTAGTTAGAAAGGTTGGTTAGGGTGATGCACGAGTAACTCTGTCCCCTCCGTGTCTGGCCAGACATGTTTGAATTAAATACTTAAACGCCTTCTGGGACTCAAGTCTTCTTTATAATGGAAACCCTGAGATAATTTTTTTTACCATAACACTTGGCGCCACAACGCAGCCTCAGCGAACGGAATGGACCAACAGGGACAGGGTCAAGGGAGTTGCTAGCGTCCTGGGACATTTTCTCCCAGCCTCTTACCTCCAGTAGCTGTTTGGGAGATGGAGGCCTTGAAGCGTCTCTGTCGGCCCTGCCGTCGCCTGAGACAGAACCTGGTAAGACTGAGTCCTTTAAATAAATAGTGATAACAGAATGTTATTTGCACTCTCAGGAGGTGAAATATTTGCTAGCGGTTTCGTGTTGATTTACTTACACGCGGTTGATTGATTGATTAATTAATATAATATATATACTTATATATAATTTAATGGTTAATTATTTAATCAAGGTTAAAGAAAGTATCGGTTTTTGCTCCGGGTTTTACCTGGGAGCACGGCAGTTGGACAAGTGGTTAATTAAGTTAATTATTTTCTGACTAGGGTTTTTTTTTAGGCTTTTGTTTCACTCAAGGAAACTAGAAAGCGATGGGGAAGACGTCCTTCATTGGAACTGGGTACCCAGGCAGACAATCGGGTCTGTAATCTAGCAACACTTCACCTCCAGACAGTCCAATATGTCGACAGAAAGAAAATAAATAAATAAAAATAAAAGAATTAATGGGCCCTGGGGAGGAATTTGGATAATCTGAAAGAAAATCTAAAAGTGATGTAATTTCTTTGTGGTTTATTTATGTGGTTTTGTTTATTTCTCTTTTATTTACTCTTGTTTGCTTCTTCCAGAACTGGAGTGTTTGAGCATTAAGATCATTAGTTTGATGGCTTGGTATAATGCAGAATGTCACACACACACACTGTTATTGTTACACATTCCATTGTAGAACTGCGATGAGTTTCGCTGAGTTGTCCTGTGTTTTTCTTCAGGCTGGTTGGGACCCCTGCCTTCGGTCCAGCGGCGCCTGGGGAGGGCCACAAGGAGCCCTAGTACCTCCCCCACCCTTGGAATAAGGGGTTTGGCAGCCATAACAAAGGCGGAGGCTGGACTCCGGCCTGAATGCGGGCTGACCAGTGGGCAGAGGGGAAAACTCTTGCTCAGGTGAGTTATTTAGAGCCTGTGGTCCCTGGAACATGGCGATTAGCTGGATCGAGAGGGGGGGGGGGGGGCCCTGGGCCGGCCAGCCTGCAGATGACCCAGCGAAATTCAGGCAGGACAAAAATGCCCACAGCTCAAATGCAATTAAGAAATGCTTACCGACTGATGTAGCTGTATTTTATCTCTGTGAAACCTGCCTATGACACACATACACACTCCCTTAGGAAAGTAAATCTTGTTTTTGTTTTGTTTCTGCCAGAGGACCCTAAGAGCGAAAGGGGTCTCGATGGAAGCAGGCCATAATTTCTGATTCTTTCTATTTTCTATGTTGATCTAAATTTTGTTTTGTTATTGTGTTGTAATTTGTAAGGGAAAGTTGATGTGCAACTAAACCAAATTTGTTTGTTTTAGACAGACGGGGTAAAGCAGACAGAGAAACTGCTACGGCTCTGATAAGGTAATGATTCGTCATCCGGTGAGTTTAGTCTAATCAGAGCTTAAAGAATGTGTTGCACACAGTTATTTTATTTCATTTTGGTTGGAAGTTATTTGATGGAATTGTTATTACACTAAGTACAAGTTTCCTTAGCTATCGCAGCTTGTGTGCACTAACTTAGAAACGGAAACGTTCCCATTTTACGACTAGAACAAATAGCAAAGTTGATTGGGGCATTTAGGGTAGGTTGTGATTTTTACCCTGACTGACTTAAATTTCGACTAAGCTGACTGACAGTGAAAACATATTTTCCTTCCTTTCTGGGACAATTGGGGCTGAATTGTTTCCTTGTATTTTGGGGCTTATGTTTTAAGAAAGTAATAAATCTTAGATCTGTGAACATTAACTAAAGTAACTTGGACCTTTACAGTAACTCTGCTTAGATTTCGCCACAGCTGTGAAGGACGAATTTTTTATCAGATTGCAAGGCGCTAATGTAAACAATAGCGAGACTAAAAAATAACAAGACTTTGCTGTGAGCAGCAACAGTAAAACAACATTGTTTAGGCTATAATTTGAACACAACTAAAAAAAAAAACCTTTAGGTTTCTGCTGGGTAACATTAAAATAAAGATGACTGGTCCTTAGGCTACTTAGGTCTTAAATAAATGGGAAAAAGGTAAACACTTATCTTATCTGGGGAACATTCAAGCGTCAGAGCAGTTAGTGGGCCTTATTAGAAAGTTTGCTTGGAAAATGACTGAATTGATCTGAAGCTGTGAAGTATTCTGTGTCTCCTTCCAGGATAAGGGGCAAGAAGTCAGGAAAGGTTTAATCCTAGAAATCTGATGGTTTTGTCACTCTGGTGGGTAAACACAGGAAGTTATATAAGTGGGTCTTAATATAAGGCACCTGACTTTGTAATTAAAGGGAAGTCGTCTCACAGTTTTAAGTAAATATTAACATACCTGAAATGTTTTTTAGGGGCCATCAAGTATAACAATACAGTGGTCCTGTGAGTTTGGAATTTTGCTTATGACAACCAATGCAAGTTTCAATTTCAACTGAACCAGAATGCAAGTCAGGCTGGTTCTCATTCTTTTTTTGTTTTTTTTTTCTAAAATGGACTGACCACTTTGTCCACAGGGGAGGAGTAATGTTCGAGGTTCGACCCAAAAAGGTATGGACAAGTGGCTTGGGAGGTTACCTGTGCGTACCTGAGTTTGGGGGGTGCTTATATATTTTGGGTTATTTGGGGCTATGGTGAAGGGAATTCAAATTCTAACATTTTCTCTTAGACCTTACAAGGGAGGCTCAGAAGTGTGATCCCCTGTAGCTGTAAAAACACTCTGGGGACCCGTTTTCTTTAAAATAGTAATAATGAAACGTAATAACATGAAATGTTGGAATTTAATTGCTTGTTTCCAAATGAATGAGCATACTGAATTACTAATGTTGGACACTGTTTAGCCAATTGTTTTACTTTCTTGTAGTAAAAGCAAATCCAACAAAACGTAATTGTTCGTCAACAGTGACGTATCACTTTTCAAATTAAGAAAGCAAATAACATATAATCACTTGGTGTTTAGGGGTAAAAGTCAAATCCTGAACTATAGATTTCACAGTTAGTTTTGTTGTAGCTCTCTTGGCTTTTATCAAAGCCTAAATTATTTGAGGCCTGTTGTGAGAATTTTTCTGCGTAGCATTTTTTATAAAAGAAGATTTGAATGTCTTAATGTGAAAAAATTATATTGATCATGTTAAAGGTTAAGTCTCTGTGTTAACTGAGATATGTATTGTTATGTTGAACCAACATGTGAGAAACTCAAGGATACTTTCTGTGTCTTAGGTCACCAATTGTAAGATGTGTCTGCATGCTGACTGAAGGACGTGGAAACACTCCATTACCTTTTCTCATCCTTGTTAAATAATATTTCTATAATAGGCTTTTTAATGCATTTGACATGCATTTAGTATCAGTGGTTTGCTCGGGATCTCAGGATTATAAATATGTCATCACTCTATCTGAAAAACTAAACGCAACAGATCTAGGAAACTGCAATCTTAACATCAAGTGATCTTGGATAAAAATGGATCAAATAAAACAGAGAATATTCCAATTTAAAGCATAATGAATGATGGATGATTAGTATGATCTATATTGGTGCATATGAGTCAGATTTAATGTTTAAACTAAACTATATTATCTTGAAAACTTGCTGTAGTTTTAATGGTGATAATATAATAATGATTAATTATCTAAACGTGACTCAGTGATTTACTGGAGAATAAATTCCTACATCAGTTTTGAAAACATATTTGCTGGAACACATTTCCAACAATCATTAATAGTGATATTTTTTTCTGCAAGGTGCAAATATGAATAAACATTCTTTAGTCTATTTGATTTATTACGCTGGTTTTTCCAAAGCAATGCTTCAAATTAATGTGAGATGGAAATTACATTTACCTCATCAATCTAATATTTGAGTATTTTTTAACCTGAATCCATATTAATTTTATAGCCTATAAAATGGGTGTGCTGTACTCAGTGAGTTACAGCTTTTAGATTTGTGCTAATCAATAAAAGCCTCGGGGGGGAAATAATGCACAAAGGTAAATGGTAATATAAAATTTGAACTATTGTAACTGATTAAAACTGGTTCGACCTAAAACTATAACACTCTGTGTTCATGAGATAAGGGGCGGCCGCATTTGGCCCGGGAACCTTAGCTTGAAAACTTTCTTTTAAGATTCTATGAGAAACGATGCAATTCAGCAATAAACTAGATAAATGATGGTTTCTATGTTTAACTAATACTTTTGATAAACGTAGCCTACTCCGCAGTAAATATAAATAACACGGAAAACGCACCGTTAGAATCGGATATATTGAAAACCAACTCCAGTTAATACAGATGCGAGTAGCTGTATGAAAGTATTTCAGTCTTTTGAGTAATTTACAGAAAACGAATCAGAAAACAACGCGGGTAAAAAACTCTAAGTTTAATCTTAGCCAGCGAGTTATTAACTACAATGTGGTAAAAATGATCTGAAATAAAGTCAGTTGCAGATTTAATATGATTCTCTTGTAGCTAATCAGCTAATTGAGCCACAAGCTTCTTTCTTACGACCGATGTGCTGCGATTCTCTGGTTGTAAACAATCATGGATCCCGACACTGATGAAGCGTTAATAGCGCTCTGCGGCTGGAAGTCTAAAATAGGAACTTAAACACTGTTTTGATGAAAACTTTAGTCTTGAGTTTTCAGTTACTTCCTGGATGCTAACGAGTCCGGGTTAGTCAAACTGTTTGTTTTTTGCGCAAAACCACTTCCTGTTTCAAACATGAGCTTTCCAAATTAAAATACGGTAATGCTTAACTTCATGAATCATGCTTTTATTTTCCCAAGAAGGGAAACTTGTGCTGCACCGGCAGCAAAGTGACCAATAATAGAAGCATTTAGATCATAGACCGTATATACATTTAGATTCACACAAAGGAGGTAGAAATCATAAAACAAATTTAGGATTAGAACATTAGAACATTAGATTAGATTAGATTAGATTAGAGCATTCCGGAATTGCGCCGCTCAAGGTGGCAGCATGTTGGAGTAGCTCTGTTACTTTGGTTCATATTTTTTTCTTTTTTAAAACTTTTATTCTTCCATTTCTGGTAGAAACATTGTTTTGTGGACAACTGTTCTCTCTGGTTTTGAATGCTGTGCAGTTGGAAGGATTTTTGCTGATACTTTTTATTTTTGGACATTTGTTATAATGCATAACCATGGCAACAAGGTGGTTTACAACTGGCAGCAGCTGATTAACATCACAAAAGCTCAAATAAGACCTCAACTACAGCCACAAAACCCTGATGAGTCGAAAAGAAGATGCCATAGATCCAGAGCATCCTCTACATCAGACTGTCATACAACTACAGAGCGTCTTCAGTCAGAGGCTTCTTCAGATCTGCAGACTGCTACAGGAGATCATCCCTACCCACAGCCATCAGCATCTACAACAAATCTATGAAGGAACTTGTATAATGAGTTACAACAACATTTAATTTCCCTTTGGGATTAATAAAGTAATTTTGAATTGAATTTGAATTTGAATTAAATGATAAAGAATAAAGCTTTAGTCATACCTCGACCAAAAATAACTTTTCCTTAATGATAGTAATGTTTAATAAAAATTTTAAATAATAAGGACGCATTTGGGATACACTAGGCTACCTGTTTCAGCTGCATATGATGTTCTTCTGTACAGCACCTTGGTTGGCCTCGGCTGTGTATAAACGTGCTATATAAATAAAGTGGTATGGTATATGTGAAAATTATGCATTTAGTGCAATCTTTAAGCCAACAGGTGTGACCTACACACACAGGGGGGTTTAACTTGGTTTCTATTTTTTAAAATTTAGTTTACTTCATTAAGACAAATGATGATAAAAATAGATTCAGAATTTCAGTCACTGTTCTAAAGACGGGACAAATGTGGAAAATATTCAGTTAACACCTGTGTTATATGCTATAGATCGCATATAAACAGGGTGTCAGTATAAAAAATGTTAGACCTACTATCAAACCGCAGTAAATTCTATTCAGTTGCACACTTTTTGATGTTTGAGGGGGTTCTTGTGTGTTCCTTTTAATAAAAGATTAAATGAGACAGGAGTAACAAGGCTAATTTTAAAATATAAGCAGTCTAAAGTACTGAGTAGAGGTAAAAGTGGCCAAATAGATAATTACTTCGGTAGAGTATAAAGTATAACTCAAGTCCAACACAGAAACTGCAATGAAGAAAAGTTTCTTTCGTAAGCAAGAGTATCAGGTACAGGTAAAAAGGTTACTTGACATCTTTGTTATTAAAATAGAAGTGGCATACTCAAATCTGAATGTGCAACTGAGTTAGATAAATTGAAATACAGATGTTTTACAGTTGTACAGGTTTTAAAATTGTGCATTTAGAATAAATGTATTATTTTTTTTCAAGGAGTTAACAGAGAATAAACTGTAAGAAACAGATGAGCAAATAATAGCAGCAGAGATATTAATTAGGTAAATAAACTGTGTCCTGAGTAAAACAATTTTAACTAAGGTGGTTGCAAAGATAATCCTTACTGTAACATCAATTAGATTCTGGAAAAGCAGGGTCTGAAGAAGTTGTCTAATTCAATTCAAAATACTTTATTGATCCCAGAGGGAAATGAAGTTTTGTTGTAGCTCATGCAAGTAGGAATAAAATTCTTTAATACATTAGGTAACTATGTGGGGAACTTATTAGTTTGTTTTGTTTTTGCAAGGAGAGGCAATTTTATTTGTATAGGACACTTTCAACAACAAGGTAATTCAAATATAAGAACCTAATTGCAAACCTAAATGATTGGGATATGATCATCTGGGGGTTGAAGCTGCCTCAGCAGTGGCAGCAGCAGGATACACAGGTTCTGAGGTTGTGTCTTATGCATGACCTTTAACCCTACTATGTTTCTTTTCTTGACACTGGAGAAGCAGTTGAAGTTATTGTTTCTTTGTTTCTTGATTTTTAAGGCATGTGCAAGATGCCTTAAAAAAGGGGGGAATTGGATTTGATAGTAATTGGAAGAGATTTTTAAGGGATTATGAAGAGAATTGTAACTTGCAAGTGATGGAGTTTCTTGTGAATCATAACTCCGTCATAAATTAATGAGGGTTTTTACTACCTGGACATGACATCTGACTTCATATTCCATTTCGGTTTGGGTTCAGAGTTGTAGTACATATTGTGTCTGGGAACTTTACAAAGTTTTAATTTGATCTGAAAACCTTCTTTACTTCTTGCTGGGAGTAGTTGATTCTTGAGATTTTTTACTCTCACAAGTTGGAATGGTTGGTTGTCTTTTTCTTGGCATGGATTTAGTACAGAGTGATTTGGAGACATTTATCTTAATTATAATCTAGCTTCAGTTGATGAGGTTTGGCTCATTAACCAGCTTGTGAGTTGTTTAGAATTGCTTTTGCACACAGTTGCATCAGGTTGATCTGAAACCATACTCCAAGGGTGTTCGTTATACTTGTCATAATCATCCTATTCATCTTTTGTGAATTGGCTCACCTATGTTTGAACATCAATGCTCTAATACCTAATTAGCTCAGCTCCCAAGGGTCTCATTGGGAGGTTATCACTGAAGGACCTTCTGAGGAGTGACCACTCTCTCCTTTCTGAGGAAGGACTGATCGGTGGCTACGGGTCACTGGATGCTGGCGGAGGCTGACTTCTCGGCAACAGACAACAAACGGCACAATGGAAAAGTACACATTTCAACACCTAGTGTTGATGTAATACCCTCTGAAGTGTACTGGAAGATGCTACATAATTTCTCCTTTGTTCTGTGTTTTATCTAGAACATCCTGACCGATGACGAGACCTGTGGATGGCTGCCTCTGGGGCGAGGGGCTGTTGAGACGACATTTTGCCCACAAGAAAATGGCGTAAGAAGACCCCGTGGGTTTTCGCTCTCAATGCACAGGAGTCTCAGCAAAGTCATCGGGAAGGATCTAATATTTGTCAGTGTGAGCTAATTCCATGGCCAAACATGTCTCATGTCTGATTGTAATTTGTGTTTTGAACATTGTCTTTTTTTTTGATCAACCTACCAACCTTTTAGGGAGTTTGTGATATCACTGTAGAATTTTCCCTTTATATTTATGGTATTATTTAAGTTAATAAAGCAGGGAATTGTGGTGGAAAATTGTTATGCAATTAGGAATTAAGTGTATATTCTCTGTTTAGTGAATACATCTAGTGTAAAATGACAAGGTTATTGTTCCAGCTTAATGTTATGAGAAAGATATATGTGTCAGGTCACCAGAGAGACAGACGCCGGGGCAGTAAGATAACAGTCTGGCCTTCGGATGAGCTGTTTTATGCGTTGCTATAAGACTCGCGTGAAGTGGTTACTCTGGAGGCGGGGCGTGAAGGTTGGAGAAGACGTCTACAGAGATAAACAGAGATTGCTGAATACTATTTAAGCGGTTAGTTAGAAAGGTTGGTTAGGGTGATGCACGAGTAACTCTGTCCCCTCCGTGTTCTGGCCAGACATGTTTGAATTACATACTTAAACGCCTTCTGGGACTCAAGTCTTCTTTATCATGGAAACCCTGAGATACTATTTTTTGCCATTTTGCCAAAAGAAAATATAAGTGATCATGAATGAGATAAAAATTGTATCACAAAATATAAATGGCCTTAATAACTGTATTAAAAGGAAAAGAGTTTTGCAAACTTTGAAACGAGAGGGGGATAAAATATTGTTGCAAGAAACGCATTTAAATAAAATAGAGCATGAGAAACTTGGTAAACTGGCATCAGCCCAGGTCTTTGCATCGTCTTATGGCACAGCCAGAAGAGGAGTAGCTATTATAATACCAAAACGTATTCCATTTGAACTTGAAAAATGTGTCAAAGATAAAGAGGGCAGATATGTGTTAGTAGTGGGAAAGGTAGATGGTAAGGCGATGTCTTTGTTAAACATCTATAATTCACCTGGACAAGATTTTGAGTTCATGAGGAAAATGGTTTCTTTACTAATTACAGAAGCAAAAGGGTTAGCAATCATGGGAGAGGATTTTAATATGACAATGTCTACCAAAGATACTCAAAGTAAAGGGAAACATAAAGCTGAAAAAACTGCTACATTATTAAAAAAGATAGAAAAGGAATTGGGTTTGACCGATATATGGAGACATCTTAACCCTCATGGAAGAAAATATACCTTTTATTCCGATGCACATAAGATTTATTCCCGGTTGGATTATTTCTTTATGTTTAAGGAAGACATCACAAAAATTAAAAAGTGTGAAATAAGACCCATAATACTAGGGGATCATGCTCCAATTACTTTAACCATTTCTTTGGGAAATGGGAAAGGAAGAACACTATGGAGATTGAATAATTCTTTACTCCAGGATGAACAGTCTAAAGACAGAATTCAACAAATTATAGAAGCTTTCTTTCAAAATAATGACAAAAAGGAGATAACACCAGTTATACTGTGGGAAGCTGCAAAAGCTACCATACGTGGCGAAATAATATCCCTCACTTCTTGGAGAAAGAAAATGTATATGCAAGAGATGAAGGCAGTAAAAAGTGAAATAGAACGATTGCAACAGGAGCATGAACAGACAGGAAACTATCAAATTAAGAAAAAGCTAATTCAAAAACAAAATAGATTGAATGAAATTTTGACAGAAGAAATAGTCAAATCTCTTGCACTTACCAAACAACAATTTTATGATAACAGTCCTAAAGCTTTAAAACTTTTAGCATTTAAACAAAAAAAACAAAGAGAACAGGCAACTATTTCAAAAATTCAAGGAAATGCGTCTAATTGCTATACAGAGAATGTTTCCTCAAGTACTATAGCGAGCTATATGAAGAAACAGGATGTAGAAGTAGTGAAAGCAGTCAACATTTGAAGTCACTAAATCTACCAACAGGTAATCTTAGAACAAAACGCAGAACTTATAAAACCAGTGACTGAACAAGAAGTTCTGGTTGCTATACAGAAGAGCAAGGTGGATAAGAGTCCAGGAAGTGACGGATACACTAATGAATTTTACAAATGTTTTAACCAATTACTAGTACCTATTCAATGTAGGTTGTTCAACTGGATAATCACAAAAGCTGTGTGGCCCCCCACATGGAATGTTTCAATAATCAGTGTTCTTCCAAAAGAAGGCATAGATTTAACTAAATGTAGTTCATACAGACCAGTGTCTTTATTAAATGTGGACCAGAAAATATTTACATCTATTATGGCCAACAGATTATCAATAATAGTTCCGCATTTGATAAATAAAGATCAAACCGGTTTTGTGCAGGGAAGACTGTTGTCAGACAATGTGAGGAGGATTCAGAATTTGGTAGATTGGGCAGAGAAACATAGGCAGCAGGCTTTAATGTTGACATTAGATGCTGAAAAAGCCTTCGATCGGTTATCTTGGGATTTTATTTTTGATACTTGTAAAGCTTTTGGTTTCCATGATTATTTTATAAATGTTTTGAGAGTGATGTATAAGAATCCTCAAGCAGCTGTAAAAGTAAATGGAGCATTGTCGAGGACGTTTAGGCTGCACCGTGGTGTAAGGCAGGGTGATTGTCTCTCACCGCTGGTTTATGTACTGTGTATAGAACCTCTAGCAGAGAGCATAAGACAAAATAAGAACATATGTGGGATTAGTCTGGGGGGTTATGAATACAAATTAGCGATGTATGCAGACGATGTGATGGTGACAATGTTGGAGGTTGGGAAATCTTTGGATCATTTAATGGAAGAAATAGAAATATATAGTCAACACTCCGGGTACAAGTTAAACGTACAAAAAACAGAGGCTATGGTGATAGGAGAGGTGGTTAATGAAATTAAGAGTAAATTTTACTTTAAATGGGACTGTGACCGTGTAAAGTACCTGGGGGTATATATACCAAAAAGCATGGGTAAACGTTTCAAAATTAACTATGATAAATTAATAAATCAAGTTAAAACAGAGTTTAGTAGATGGAAGATCTTGAATTTATCAATGCTTGAGAAAATTCAATCTATCAAAATGATTACTTTGGCCAGATTTTTGTTTATGTTTCAAACTCAGCTACAAACTCAGCTACATACCACCCAGGTACTTTAAAGAATGGGATAATTTGATGAGGAAATTTATCTGAGATGACAAAAAACCACGGGTGAAGCTTAAAAATTTAAAACTGTCAAAATCAGGGGGAGGGTTGGCATTATCAGATTTAGAGACATATTTCAAAGTAGCCCAGGTGAAGTCAATAATAACTT
Organism: Valencia hispanica; assembly: GCA_963556495.2. Taxonomy (NCBI): domain Eukaryota; kingdom Metazoa; phylum Chordata; class Actinopteri; order Cyprinodontiformes; family Valenciidae; genus Valencia; species Valencia hispanica. The sequence continues at coordinate 2,889,985 of OY747716.1, read as the reverse complement.
GGATGAGTGACTCTAATAATCCAAGATGGAAAGAAATAGAAACACATAAGTTATATTTAATTAAATCTGCTATATACATAACTAAAGATAAAAAACTCAAAGAAGTAATAAAGAATAACTATTGTATAGAAAACATCATTAAGGTGTGGAAAAGAGTTATTAAATGCATGAAGATAAAGGATGAAGAAATGGTTTATCTGAGGGAAATATCTAGAGACCCTGAATTTAAGGCAAACGCAACAGATCAAATGTTTAATAAGTGGGCAGAGAACGGACTCATGAGATTCCATCAACTGTTTAAAAATGGTCAAATGGAATCTTTTGAAAACATTTTTAAACAATATAACATACCAACAAATCAATTTTACAAATATCTGCAAATTAGAAGTTACTTGAATAGTAGATTAGGAAAGATTAAAGGCGATCTAAACCCCCTGATAACTTATATGGCAAATAATCGTAATAAGAAATTAAAAAATGCTATGAGTCAGTTATACCAAATTTCTCTGCAACAAAAAGAGAAAATTGCAACCAACGTTAAGGTAAAATGGGAAGAAGAGTTTCATATACAAATAACTGAAAACGAGTGGGAACAGATATGTGCTGGAGTCCATAAAACCTTGGTTTCCTTATTTTGGAGAGAGTTCGCTTGGAAAATAATTATGAGATACTTCTTGACTCCAGAAAGAATGAGTAAATATAAAGGGGGAAATTGCAAATGTTGGAGGAATTGTGGAGAGGAAATTGCAAATTACACACATATTTTCAATACCTGTAAAATAATACAACCCTACTGGAAAGAAGTACTTAAAGTTGTTGAAGCAATATTGGGAAAGAAACTTGATATAAAATCTGAAAATATTATATTAGGAAAAAATCCCAATGAATATAAACTCAGATGAAAAGTATATTTTTCAAATCCTTAGAATCACAGCATTAAAGATTATAACAAAGGAGTGGAAAAAAAGTAATCCATTCGATATAAAAAAATGGATTAATAATATACAAGAAGTAAAATTGAATGAGAAGTTAACTCACAAAATAAGGAACATGGACCATGAGTTTGACAAAAATGGTTTATAAAAGAAATGGACAGCATGAATATTGTGAATCAGCGGTTAACTGTGAATGTGCAGTGGAGGTTGACTGTAGGTCGGGACTAATTTCTGCTAAGGGGGGTCAATAAATTAATTTTTAAAATAAATAAATAAATAAAATAAAAATAAAACCTGTTGTGGAACCTAGGAAAGCGTTGTAGGTGTATATTGTGTGGATTTGTGTTGGACTGAAGTGATAATGGATTTACATAAATGGAAAATAGATCATAGTAATGAAGTGTGTGGATATGTATGCATATGCAATGGGCCAAGAGGAGTGGGAGTGTGTTTTAGGATGCTGGTGAGGGACAATAGATATGTTGGTCTCTGGTGCTGTGTGTCTGCATGTGTGAGTTCCCTGTCTCAACCAAATAGACGGGTATGGCATGATGTGGAATTGGGGCTGATCGGATGTAAAGGCCATTTATGTCACTTACATTATTGTGTTGTGTATACCTTTTGACAGATTGAATTTGTTCCTCCTTGTTATTTTATTATTGTTTGTTTTGTGTTTGTTGTATTTTGTGTCTTTTCCTTTTTTTGTGTTGTGTATATGTTTTCTTTATATTGGTTATTATATATTGTCTACTTATTTTTGAAAAATTATAAAAATAAAGTAAAAAAAAAAGGAGTGTTGGACCTGGGATGTATCCAAACCCCTCCAGGACAGTGGTGTTCAAGGACTGGAGTTGCAGACCCCTGTGTCAAAGTAAATAGGAGGATCTTTTGTGACGTCAATGTTTATGTTTTCTCGCAATGCATCATGGTACTGTGTGGCAGGAAGCCGCGTATTTTACCTGTAATTCTCTTGTTTTGCATCTTTCGAGGACGAGTTAGTCATTTTAATTGTACGGCCCATTGGGAGCCGTATTTTTTCGAATTCCCTCCGAAAAGGATCACAAAAAACAAAAAGACATGGCTCAGGGCAATAAGGAGACTAAACCCGGACGGTCTGAAGAGAGCCTGGATTCCTGCAGCGTTCATTTCTAGATTCCTATAATTTCGGATGAAAACATCCATTTTTTCACCTAAATCATATTGATAGAGGGTCCATGTCTTTTTAACCTTATCAGAATTAAAAAATATATTGTGCAGCAGTGCTTTGATACCTGCAAGCTTCACTGGTACGTGCAGCAGTTGTTAGTCCTATCCTGACAGCTGCTTCTATTTTGAACATTAAATCGCTACATGACTGCATGTTTCTCCCAGACTGAATTTAAAAGAAGAACGGTTTGAGCGGGGATATTCTGTTTTTCACCAGAGACCAGACACCATTAAAATGATCATGTTACTGTAATACTAAAATTGTACAACATTTCCAAAAATAAATAAGGACACTGATGAACAAAGATTTACCCAGCTCTGCAGTGAGCAGTGAGGATTTTGCCGTTCTCTTTAGCGATCACCCACAGGAGATATGAATCAGACTGAGACTCTGCTTAGCCAGGTCTGACCTCTGCTTTCAGGAAGACCACACCTTTCTGTTTCGTTGAAAAGATTGGCCCAACTTTTCTTGAAATAAAGTAATCGTAGGCCTCCAGACTTTTGAAAGCCTTTAATTTGTCATGAGTAAGTGGTCCAGGGCTTTCTCTTAGGTAGCAATAAATGTCTCCCCAGCAGGTCTAGCTCTGCATTTTGAGTCCCTGGTCTAGCTCTACACTTTTGTGCAAACAACACTCTACAACATCAATGCTACAACAAGTGGATCTCCAATAGTTTCTGAGCTTTGGGCAAAATTCTTCAACTAGGTTTGAAAAATGTTCAAGTGTTTCATCTGTCAAACTGTACATGCTGCTTGCCAGTTGCTAATAACTAATTTTAGACTTGACCATAGTTTTCATCCAAGCACCAGGTTTGTGTTGGTTTGTGCACAAGGTTGTTGTAGGCGACAGGTTTCGACATATTCAGGTTTCAAAAACATTTAGCTGTTCATGAAAAGTAATTCTCGGTGTTTATCCAAAAACACAGTCTGTTTCACAGATAACTATTCAGAAGATAACACTGAAGTTGGTAAAACAAATGCAATGTGTAACCCAGAAACTCATAGCTTAGAGAACAACGGACTGGTCTTCATATTGAAAACGTGAAACATATTTGTGCTTCAATTATTAGTAAACTGCAAGGAAGTGGTTTGCAAATGGTGTTATTTGATCAGTTGTTAGTGATTTGGAAGATCTTGCTACTGGGCTACACGCTCAGGTTAAACATGCCATTTTGGCTCGTTTCTCCAAGGATGACCCTGTGAGAGCTACATTAAATGAAAGCTTTAAGAATTATGAAAACCCTTTTGTTAGCTTTAAAACAGAAACTAAAAGAATGGGATATTTCAGAGAGAAATGGGGCATCATGGAACCTGTTAAAATAATGTTGTGAATTTGATTCAATACAAGGGGAAATAACTTAACAGGCACCTATGATCAACTTCAAGTTAAAGAAACATTTGTTCCCATTCGATTTTAGAAACAAATAAACTTATGTGTCGTAATGACGCCAATGACTGACGCAATCTGCTGGGATTCCTTAAATAGGAAACTTTTTAACTCATTGGAATGTTTGTATAAATGTATTGAAATGACTTCTTGTTAAGTGCCTTGAGATGACATCTGTTGTGAATTGGCGCTATATAAATAAACTGAATTGAATTGAATTAATGCAGACATTTGTCAATTGCTTCGAGAACCACAATTATCAAAAACGAACACATTTAAAGACTTTCGCGATGGAAGTTATTGTAAGACACATTCCTTGTTCTCTAAGGAGAAGTTCTTTACAAATTCAGTTGTACTACAACGACTTTGAAACTGCAAACCCATTGGGCTCAAAACGCACTGGACACAAAGTAGGTGCTCTGTATTTTGTCCTTAGAAATCTGCCACCTAAGTTCAACTCTGCTCTTATGAATATTCATCTGGTAGCGCTGTTTCATACTGAAGACACATTAAAGACGGATTTGATCCAATTATACAGCCTCTGATTAATGACATCAAAATCCTGGAGTGCTGTGGCCTTGATTTACCATTCTCCACTAAAAAAGTTCATGGCACTACAGACCCTTTACAAAAAAGTAGAATATCATGAAAAAGTTTATTTATTTCCATAATTGCATTCAAAATGTTAAACTTCCATAGATTACAGATTCAGGGCCCACAATTTAAATGATTTCAAGTATTTACTTGTGTATTTGTACATAATTTGGGTTTCCTGCCCTGTGATGGACTGGGGACTTGTCCAGGGTGTATCCCGCCTCTTACCCCTTGACTGCTGGAGATAGGCACCAGCCCCCTGCAACCCTGCATAGGATGGACGGGTACAGATAATGGATGGATGGATGGATGGATGGAATTTGGGCTTCCAGCTCATAAAACCCACAAAAACAGAATAAATCAGCCCAAATTGTACAGGGCATGAATGTTTTAAACAGAGTGTCACATACTACTCATCTACTAAACTCAAAAGCAGCTGCACAGGTTTTCCCAGGTGTCATTAATTGCTTCACTTTGGTTCAATTGTCTCAGTTAGGTTCAATATGGGGAAGACTGCAGACTTGACAAATGGACAGAAGACCATCACTGATACCCTCCATAGGTTGGGTAAGCCACAAAAGTTCATAGCTAAGAAGACTGGCTGTTCACAGAGTGCTGCGTCCAAGCATATCAATGGAAAGTCTAGTGGAAGGGCAAAATGTGGCAGTAGAAGATGCACCAGCAGAAGAGCTCACCGTGGGCTTCAACGGATTATCAAACAGAGGAGATTCATGAATCTGGCAGACATCCAGAAAGAGTGGAATGAGACGGGAGTCACAGCTTCAAAAATCACCACATTCAGACGCATCCGGGAGATGGGTTACAACTGTTGGATTCCTAGGGTCAAACCACTTCTGAGCCTGAGCTAACGTAAGAAGCGCCTCAATTGGGCCAAGGAGAAGAAGGACTGGACTGTTGGCCAGTGGTCCAAGGTCCTCTTTTCTGATGAAGTAAAGTGTGCCTTTCATTCGGAAATCAAGCTCCAAGGGTTTGGAGGAAGATGGGCGAGGAACAGAACCCAAGCTGCTTGAGGTCTAATGTGAAATATCCACAGTAAGTCATGATTTGGGGTGCAATGTCCAGTGCAGGTGTTGGTAAACTCTTCTTTCTTAAAACCAAGGTCACTGCATCAGTCTACCACAATGTTTTAGAGGACTTCATGATTCCTTCTGCTGAGGATCTGTATGGAGATGCAGATTTCATCTTCCAGCAGGACCTGGCCCCTGCCCATAACGCCAGAAGCACCAAAACCTGGTTTGATGCCCATGGTGCCATCACAGTGCTTGACTGGCCAGCCAACTCACCGGACCTAAACCCCATTGAGAATCTATGGGGTATTATCAAGAGGAAAATGAGGGGCACCAAACCCAAAAACAAGGAAGAGCTGACAGCAAGCATCAAGGAAATCTGGGCTTCCATAACTCCAGGCAATGTCACAGGCTGATTGCCTCAATGCCACGGCGCATCGAGGCAGTGATTAACGCAAAGGGATTCCTATTAAGTATTGAAGATTGCTTTGATGTGATCCTAATTTCTTTCTTTTTTTTCTGCAAAACCTGAAAAGTAAATTGTGATTTCTTCACAGTATTCTAATTTTTTGAATTCCTGTTTTTGTAGATTTTATGAGCTGGAAGCTCAAATTATGTACAAATAAACAACTACATACTTGAAAAATCGTTTAGGTTGTGGGCCCTGAATCTATCAAAGTTTAACGTTTTTAATGGAATTATGGAAATAAATAAACTTTTCCATGATATTAATTTTTTTTAGAAATGCTCTGTATGTATCAGATAACTAGAGATAACTGCATACAATTCTGGGTTTTATGGAGTCTTTTAGTGCATGACCTTTCTTGCTTGATTGAGAAAGATGATGCCCAGAATGTTTATAACGAAGATGATTCTTGAAGGGGTGGCTCAATATGAAATATAGTTACTGATGGAGTACCTCTATGAATATATTTTGTCAAAATATGATCTGGGGGCAATTGCTAGTTCTGAGGAGAAGCTATTGGCATGGATCGACTCAAGTACCAGCAACTTGAAGGCTGACATAGACTCCATAACAAATGACATCTCTAACCAGGACACTCATTTGAAAGATATGGAGGCTGGCCTAAGTGAATATTTACGATAGGACGGTTGTGCTAGAGAACTATGCTAGCCAACTTAAGGCAGAGGTTGCTAAGCTAATGCAGAAAATAGATGATCTGGAGGGACGACAGCGCTGGTGTAATGCACGCATTTCTTGTGTCGAGGAGGGCTTTGAGAATACTGGAAACGGTAAACACACGGTAGCTTAAAGGAGCTACTGGGCCTCAATTTCATCCCAACATTAGACCGAGCCCACCCTGAAAGTCATCATAGTGAAATTTTACTATTTTCAAGAGAGAGAAGAGGTTTCTGCAGGGCAGGCGGCTCGACTCCACTGATGCTACGCTGGATCAGGATTAGCATCTTCCCGGACCACACTGATGCTGTGGCAAAGAAGCGAGCCGCGTTCAAAGCAAGGCAAGGCAATTTTATTTGTATAGCACACTTTCAACAACAAGGTAATTCAAGGTGCTTTACATGATTAAGGGGTAAAATAAAAATAGCAGTAAAACACAGACAAAGCATTTAAAGTAAAAACAGCAAAAAAGCAAGAAGCACACACACATTCATCAAAGCATTACAAAGTAATGGACGGAAGCTAGACGTCTCCTCCGGGACTGTGCCGGCGTTAAATTTGTTATCCTATTCCCCGCGGTTCTTCGCATTACTACGCCAACGGGCCAGAATAAGCGGTTTACGGATCCATTGGAAGCTGTGGAGTTTATCAAGACCACTTTACAATCTAAGACGTATGGCTGAAGGGTGAAATACATCCACTACGACACTTTTTGCATGGCAAAGTTCTGTGAGTTAGTGGCTAGACTGGAGTCTGGATTGCTTTAACTTATTGGGAGTAATGACTGTCCCGTAAGTTACCGCTACATTATCAAGGTATCATTATTATTCATGTAGCAATTTTGTCTCATTACCATGTTTCACTTACAAGGGACGCAGGCATAGATTTTACAAAACTATTCCAGCCCAGGCACAGTTTGTCACCTGGAGTTTATTACCTATTCCTAGACATTTTTGTTCACCTTGTTTGGGGTTTGTTAGATAAAGGTAGTATGGTTATATGTTACTGTATGCTAGCAGTGAGGGATGCGATCTTAGGGTAAGAATAGGTAGGGTTAGAATTGAAATGTAAAAGGGAATAAATAATCCAGTGAAGTGTAGCAGGGTTTTCACGCATGTAAAATCGTTAAATGCTGAAGTGATATATCTGCAGGAAACTAACCTTCAATCAAATGAACAGGCAAGACTTGAGAGGCCATGGGTAGGTCAGATATTTTCTTCTAAAAATTACAGCAAAACACGGGGCACGGCTATACTCATTAAAAAGGGGGTTTCTTTTATACTACCGTCAAACATTGTTGATAATAGGGGGAGATATGTAATTGTGACCGGTAGCCTGTACGGTCAATGAGTGGCTCTGGCAAATATTTATGGGCCAAACTGGGACGACCTTCAGTTTTTCTCTTCTTTCGTAAGTATGCTCCCAGATCTCACAGACCACCAGCTCATATTGGGGGGCAATTTTAACTGTGTGCTCGACCCGCAGTTCGACAGATCTAGCCCTGGTCCGAATAGTAAAGTTTCAAAAGCAGATGTTGTCCTTTAGATTTTTATTAAATCATATGCTCATTATGATCCTTGGAGACATATAAACCCCACTACTAAACAATTAGCATGTTTTTCCCCTGTTCACTACTCTAATTCGAGGATAGATTTCTACCTCTTGTGGCACGTTCACACCGGTCAGCGCGTCCAGGTTTCAAATCGCTCAAACGGAAAAAAAAGTCGACGCTTTAAAATTAAAACCCAGCTGCTTGCACACTTTGTAGTCTGCGTCAGGGCATCAGCGCATCACGTCATTACGTCAGCGTGCGGGCGTGGATTTGTCTGTTGCTAGTTGTCAACAACATGGCGGATCATGTCGAGTGGCTTGGGTTTATTTAACTAATGAAGCCACACAAGCCAGACAACGTCGTCTAAACACATAAGATAGTTAAAAGAAAAATATTTAACTGCTTACCTGGCACTCAAATATCCTCCGATATCTTCTTCAAAATAAGATCCGATCTCTTCCTGTCTTTGTAAAAAGACGAAGACGGGTCATACAATTCACGAACATTACACACAGCGACGGTTAGTTGATCCTCCATCTTGAAAAAAAAACTTGCCGATCCACCCATGGAAGGAGTAACTACATCTGTACAAAGAGTCGCTCTGATTGGTTGACTCCCCGCGTTTGGTGCCCGGAAGTTCAGTTTTCCCAACTTCACGCAGCAGCTGCTCCGACGGTCCGTCAGCGCATCCGGGCAGCAGCCGCATGGACGCGACGATGCCAGCTGCGCCGATGCGCGTGACTTGCTGCGGGGGAGCTTGGCGCCCACTAGATGAGTAGATACCATACACATGCATGTAATCTAGCTGCCCTGCTGCCTGGACGTGCTGACCGGTGTGAACATGCCATTGGACAGTAGAATCCTTCCCAGACTAATAGGGTGTCAGTATAACAGTATAGTTATTTCTGACCACAGCTCTTTACAAATAGATTTTAGCTTTTCTGAATGCCCTAAGCCCAAGCGCACCTGCCGGCTTGACCCACCGCTTCTTTCCAGGATGATCTCTGATCAAATAGATAATTTTTTGGACCTGAACCAAACTCCAGGCATGCATATGACAGTGGTGTGGGAGGCTTTAAAGGCATATCTCCGTGGTCAAATAATCTCGTACACAGCATATAAGAGGAAGTCATATAGATAGCGACTCTTAGACCTATCAGACAGCATAAAAGAGATTTACCATTTATATGCAGATGCTCCAACACCAGATCTCTGTAGGCAGGGCTGCAGCCTGTCTCCCTATCTTTTCGGTATTGCAATCGAGCCGCTTTCAATAGGCCTTAGAGTAGACAATGAGGTTAAAGGTATCTCCTGGTGTGGTAAAGTGCATAAGTTGTCACTTTTCGCTGATGATCTTTTACTTTATATATCTGATCCAACCAATTCAATGCCCAAACTGCTCCAGATATTGGATAATTTTGGTAAATTGTCAGGGTATAGATTGAATTACTCCAAACGTTTTCTCTTTGCAGTTAACAATATAGATGAGGATTACTCAATTTGTCCTTTTAAATTGGAATTCTCAGGTATTTAGGGACACATGTTTCATGGACAATGGTAGAGCTGTATAGTAAAAATTTTGTGCCTCTACTAAAACAGACGACACAAGATTTTAAAAAATGGGAATCATTGGCCATTTCCTTGGTGGGTCGTATAAATTTAGCCAAAATGTCTGTATTACCCAGGTTTCTGTATATTTTTCAGATGATTCCCATGTTTATAACAAAATCAGCCTTCAGGAACTTGGATAAGCTAATAGCAACATTGATTTGACATAGAACATAGAAAGTTCTCTTATATCAGATCTTCTGTTCCTTCTGTGTTTCTGTTCTGTCTTCTCAAACCCCCAGACGGTTGTGGCAGATGGCCGCTCCTACTGAGCCTGGTTCTGTTGGAGGTTTCTTCCTGCTAAAGGGGAGTTTTTCCTCTCCACCGTCGCTACATGCTTGCTCAGTATGAGGGATTGCTGAAGGATTGCTGTGGTTGGAAAGTCTGCATCAACGGGGCCCAACCTCACGCCAATGACTGACGCAATCTGCTGGGATTCCTTAAATAGGAAACTTTTTAACTGATTGGAATGTTTGTATAAATGTATTGAAATGACATCTTGTTAAGTGCCTTGAGATGACATCTGTTGTGAATTGGCGCTATATAAATAAACTGAATTGAATTAAATTGATTTTGGAACAATTAAAATCCCAGAATTAGGAGAACATATCTGGAGGGGCCCAAGACAGCAGGGGGACTGGGTCTGCCAAATTTTGTTCATTACTACTGGGCGGCAAATATAATTAAAGTACTGCATTGGAAATTAACGTCTGAAAATGATGAGGATAAAGCTTGGTTTATACTTCTGCGTCGCGTCAATCGCGTAGGTTGCGCTGTAACCGCCGTACCCACTGCTGTGTTTATACTTCTGGGTAGGGCTGAAAGCGTTGTGTTGCTGTTTCATTTCCAGATCTGCAGGTGGCAGTAGGCTGGTATCGGTTGGCAAACTCCACAGGGCGGAGTTTTTCTGATGGTTTGCTTATGTTTGCTTCAGTTCCGGCAAGTATTTCCTGCTTTAGAACAACGATGGCGGCCTTTGTGCAGTGTCTCAACGAGATTGTGGAAGCAGACGAACAAATTATCTTTCTTTTGAACACTTTACAACGCAAGCAAATGAGAAGACGGAGACGTAGAAGATGGTACGTGCGTACGTAATCTCACTGACCAATCACAAGGGAGTACTTCCGCGTCTCTGCGTCGCATCGCCGGGCTGCACGTCAGGTCCGAGGAGGTGCACGTCAAGCCTTTGCGGACCTACGCAGAAGCTATGGCGGTTACGGCATACCCTACGCGAGGGAAACGACGCAGAAGTATAAACCGGCCTTAAGTTGTGCAAATGGAATTGCGGTCTAACCCGATACCCATGCTTACTTCTCCACTTCCATGTGGCAATAAAAAGCTAATTGCAAAACCAGTAGTGGAAACCCCGCTTAAGATTTGGCTACAATTTAGGAAATATTACTCTTCTAAACAAGCCAGTTGGTATTTACCGTTTGCCAACAATCCTTTGTTTGTTCCGTCTACATTAGATAAAGCATTTCAGCATTGACATGGTAACAATTTAAAGTTCTATAGTGACCTATATACAAGTGATACATTTCACACATTCAAAACGTTATCCAGAAATTATAATATTCCTCAATCACATGTGTTTAGATATTTCCAGATACATAGCTTTGCTAAAAAAGTTTTTCCTTCATTTCCTCATTTGCCCACAAAAAACCAACTGGATACCATTCTCAATTTAGATCCATTTGGAAAGAAGCGTATTTCTGCAATATACACTTTGTTACAAGACATAAAACCCATAAGATGGGACAAGTACCAGAGAAACAGACCTGGTTGTTGTTCTGTCTGATGAGGAGTGGCAGTCTAGTCTAACCCACATACCTACATCCTCTTTATGCATTCGTCATCGCTTAATTCAATTTAAAGTGTTGCACCGTCTTCACTACTCCAAGGAAAACTTGACAACTTGCCCACAACTTGACAATTATTGGGGATGTATTTTTGGATTATTGTCTCGATTGTGTGCGCAAGATCTGTCTCCTGATTTCCGTGTAGGTGTTTTTGGTGTTGTAACTCCAAATTGCAAAGTGAACAGTTTTCAGGCAGATGCTATTGCATTTGCATCGTTACTTGCCCGCAGGACTATACTTTTTCACTGGAAGGTAGATAAAGCTCCTACTTTTACCCAATGGTTGAAGGAATTGCTTTGTCTTTTGCATTTAGAAAAACTTAGATATAACGTGATTGTGTCCCAACAAAGATCTTCTTCTACTTAGAATCCTCTTATAGACTTTGTAAAAACCTTCCCTTTGAACGTTTGATAGTATGGCTGATTGTATGTTTATACTGTACTCTGACTGTGATACACTGTACCTGTCTGTTTTTGTTTTGTGTTCTGTTTTTGTGTTGTAGGAGCCTGGGGTGGGGTTGTTCAGGTTTGTTTTTGTTTTGGTGTAGATGCTTATACTTTGTGGAAATATATGAATTAAAAAAATTTAATCTGCTTTCAAGTAAGTAAGTAGTTAAAGTTTATTTATGAAGGACAAAGCGCCGAACAACATAAATCATAGTAAAGGTAGTACAAAAGTAAAAGTAGTATTAAGTGTAGCAAACAATTAAAAAATAAACATAAGAATCACAGTAAAATCATGACATACAAGTCAGGGTGAATAAAACGATTTTAAGTTGTTTTTTTGAAAACCTCCAAAGAATCAGCAAAGCGAAGCTGCAAGGGCTGGCTGATCCACAGTCTAGGAGCCACAAACTGAAAGGCCCTTTCCCATTTAGTTTTTAGGCAAACGCGTGAAACAGCCAAAAGGCTCTGCGGTAGGGGCCGAAGGCCTCGAGCAGGACGGTGTTCTGTTAAAAGCTGACGCAACTATACAGGAGCCTGGCTGTTCAGAGCCCTGTATGTCAGAACCAAAACTTTGAAATTAATTCTAAAATCCACTGGGAGCCAGTGAAGGGAGTATAAAACCAGGGTGATGTGTGCGTGTTTGGAGGTGTTGGTGAGGAGTCTGGCTGCTGCATTTTGAATTACTTGCAGCCGGGTTTTGTCCAGAACGTTGAAAAGGCCATTACAGTAGTACAAGCGCAATGACGCAAAAGCGTGTACAATTTTTTCCAGATCAATTCTGGAATACAAATCAAATCAATACTTTATTTATAAAACGCTTTTCATACAAAATAGCATCTCAAAGTGCTTTAAAGTTTAAATGACCCCACATAACATCCCCAGATTAATAATCTTATGTTAACATTATGAAGTTTGGGGCACCACCTAGAAACCAGGAATATCAATAGTCAAAGTTTTTAGTCACAGTTTATGTTTATGATTACCTGCCTGATAAGGCTGAGATAATTAAACAATAGATGAAGGAATACATTCTTGGTGTTCTTTGAACAGCAAGTGTAAGAGTTTTTTACAAAAAGAATTCAACTTTCAGTTAAAATGCTTTAATCAATAAACCCACTAAGCTAGTAATGCACAACTAAACCACTAAGAAAAATAATAATTAAACTAACACCCAAAAGTAAACAGTAAAAGTGATAAATATGCAAAGAAGTAGAAAGAATAACCAATAAATTGATAGTAATGTCCCAGTTCAGTATGAATATGTTTCTTAAAACCAAGGCTTGTATTGAAAAAGTTTGGGAATGAAGCTAAATTATTTTTAAACTAATTGTGGTTAGTTTAAAACTAACTAGCACCTTTTGGTTTGTTTTCAAACCTCCAATTCAAAATGCAAAGCAAAAGTAAAGGGAAACATTCCTTGGAAGAAATAATGTTTCATTAAACCATTTGCTGAATTAGAAATGAATATCATTTGAAGAATTGATTCTATTTTATCGATCGGTCACTGCAGTGATTGATCTAATTTAGTATTTTGACTTACCAAGAAGGCGATTTCAAAAATGACTGAAAAGAATAGTTTTAGTATTTAAACTATGTGTTTTAAAGCCGATCTCTATTTTGAATCCTATTAATGGCAGTCTTTATTTTTCATGAAGCCGAGCAGTCAGAGGCGGCCCACTTGGTTCGCTCTAGCATGTAGCCTACAGCTAACTCACGTGGAGCAGCTTAAAGCTGCTCTGGTTCATTTATTAAACACCAAACAAAGAAAAGAAAAACTCCTGTCAGATTGAGTCACTCAGGTTAAGTTGCAGGATATGAAACGACTTTCCATCGGAAACATGTCTGTGGAAAAAGTTGCTGCTTGATTCCCAATGCAGTGATGTGTGGATAGAGCTGGTTCAGCGGAGGCTCAGCCCATTCAGGTGCTTCGCTATGTCAACTAAAAAAGCTAATCCAACAACCATGTGCTGTCAGACACATTTTTCTTACATCTGAAAAACTGTCCAATGTCCTCCAGACAGTATGGGTCCTCGGCTGAGCCACCCCACATTACAACTATGTCTCCATGTTCGACTTAGATTTCCATAACCAACTGCCAGAACTGGCAGTGATGCAGCTCTTTGGAGCGAAGTAATAATAATTACATAATCGATTATGTATTTATTTTTTTTCATGACTGAACACAGGTTGTTTTAGACAGAGGGCGGTCTGGTGAATGATAGAGTGTAGCTAAATGGAATGGCCTCCTTTGTGGACTTTATCACAGTCCACTAGGTTCTCCAGCTACAGTCAGTGCACAATCAGTAACAATTCGCTTCACTGCACTGTTATTACATTCTATCGTCCACTAAACTGACAGATGTGAATTAATCTGTGCCTCTCGTCTTTCTTTTAATGTTTAATGGTTTCATCACAGGCTAATAAAGAGGAAATAAGATCCGCTCCCTTATTCCCCAGCCGTCTCGCTTTTTCTCAGGAATTGTTTTAGGCACAATAACCCCCCCCCCCTCTACCCTCTGTAAAAGGCCTACCATACAACTTAATCAGCCTCTGTGGGAGCGGCTCATTAAAAGAAACACTCTCCACCAAACATGATTTGAATCAGTATACACTGCAACACTATAATATTCCAGGCTAACATAAGTTACACATACTTTGGTAACACAATGACAGGTGAGGTTCAAATATTTATTTCAGAGTTCTGTTTTGTTTTTATGGAATTTCCTACAGAAAGTATTCAAAATTAAAATAAAAACAACTCAACAAAGTCATAGTAGTTAAAGTTTGGAAAATATAAACAAGAGATTTAGTCTGAAAAACTGTTAATCAAACAGTGTTTGCTTTTGTACTAGTCTTATTTTATTATTAGGTTTGAAATTCTGGAATTATGACAACAGTTCTCAGAAAAAGGGTTGCATTTGTTTAAAGAAGAACAAGAGTAAGCATTTTATTTCATTGTTGTAGCTGTCCTTATCTACTCCCACTGACCAACAAGTTTAGAAGAAGACTTGGCTCAGGTCCAAGGTCAGACTTCAGACATGGCTTAGCAGCACTCAGAGCCGAAGTCCATTTGTCCCACTTTCTCATCAGCTTTAACACAAGCTGACAGTGTCACAGTGACAATGTGTTACTTGTTTAGTCCCTAACTACCTCCCTGTGTTCTCTGCTTTCTGTTCACATCTTTCTCACTGTGAACCTGTTCCCTGCAGGTTGCAGTAGGATGAGGTGGTCAGGACGTCCTTTGTGGCTTATTGGCTCAACTGCTCTTCTGGTGATGCTGAACTTGTGCCCCCTTCTTTTCCTCCATCTTTTGCCCTTAAACGGTGACTTATTTAATTTTATACACATCTATGCTAGGATGCTCATCTATCATCATCAGCAATGCATGACAAGACAAGGTTTAGCAGGTCATTTAATCTTCCTCCAGACAGCTGGTATTGCCATTTTCACTGTCTACATCTTTCTTTCTTTGTAGGATAATCATGTTTGTAGCCACAATTTTTTTTAGATGGAACAACAACAGAAATGGCTTCACAAAGAGACCCCTGAGACAAGATGGAGGGTCATTCCATTCTGTCTCCACTCTGGAAATTCCATACATCAATCAATAATTTTTCTATTTTGGTTTTTAAATAATAATTCTCAAGGACATGTTATGAAACCGAAAGAAGGAGGCAAACTGCCACTGACGGTCTGAGGTTAAAGCTAGCTGGGATTGTTTTGAATCCAAAAATGTGCAGCTTGGCTGGTTTAAAAATCGTTTCATTTGTTTGGCAAAAATGGTAAAAACGTTTGCCTTATATTTCAATTCATAGGTTTTTATGATGTTAAAATAAAGGCCTACAACCATCTTTAATGTTCTGTCAGACTGATCTGATTGAAATGTACAGCCTATTTTTGGACACATTCTTTATTGTGTCTCTCCCTAGATGTCAGGAATACTGTTGCTGATGAGTCAGTGAGAACAATTATTATTTATTGCATGAGCAACATGTGATCAGCCTTTGTACATGAATAGTTGTATGTTTTCAGCCTTGCTCTTAGTTAATTTTCTTAATTATATATGTATGATGTAAGGATACTTAATTTATCAATACATGTATATGTGCATACATATGTTTCTCGTCACAATAACACCTGGTTGTTTGCTTTTGTTTATTTCTTAGTTATGTACAGCACTTTGACCTGCTCTGTTCATGAAAAGTACTATATAAATAAAGATTATTATTAACGTCCACTCTAAATACTTGCTTTATTAAATAATAATTATTCTTCCACTGCACACTTTCACAAAAATAAAAGTTTTTTTTTTAAAGAAGCACAAAATAAACTCTGTTTTGATTCAGTCGAGCTTTCGGAATTATCAAAAATATTAGCCTCATCTAAACCTTCAACTTGTACGTTGGACCCAATTCCAACCAAATTATTTAAAGAAGTGTTCCATTTGGTTCCTGGCCCCATTTTGGATATGATGAATCTATCCTTAGTAAACGGATACGTACCACAGGAATTTAAAATACCTGTAATTAAACCTTTACTCAAGAAACCTTCCCTTGATCAAGATAACTTAGTGAATTACAGACCTATATCTAACCTTCCTTTCTTATCCAAAGTCCTTGAGAAAATTGTTGCTAATCAAGTCTGTGAACATCTAAACAGTAACGAGCTGTTTGAAGAGTTTCAGTCAGGTTTTAGAGCTCATCATAGCACTGAAACAGCACTGGTGAAGGTTACTAATGATATTCTCATGGCCTCAGATAATGGACTTGTGTCTGTTCTGGTTTTGTTAGATCTCAGTGCTGCTTTTGACACAGTCGATCATAATATTCTCTTAGAAAGGCTTGAACATGTTGCAGGATCAAAGGAACAGCACTAGTCTGGTTTAAATCACATTTGTCTGATAGATTCCAGTTTGTTCATCTAAATGATCAATCTTCTTCACTCTCAAGGGTTACTTGTGGAGTTCCACAGGGTTCTGTGCTTGAACCCAGTCAGTTAGGTAGATTACAGGCATGTCTGGAAGACATAAAAACATGGATGACACTAAACTTTTTGCTTTTAAATTCAAGACAGAAGTTGCTGTCTTTGGACCAGAAGTTCTTAAACAGAAACTGATTAGTCAATCACTTCGTCTGGATGGCATTAAATTGGCCCCCAGTAATAACGTAAAGAACCTCGGCATTATTTTTGACCAAGACTTGACATTTAAATCCCATATTAAACAGGTTTCTAGGATTTCTTTCTTTCACCTCCGGAATATTGCTAAAATTAGAAACATCCTGTCCAGGAGTGATGCTGAGAAACTAGTCCATGCATTTGTTACCTCAAGGCTGGACTACTGTCATTCTTTACTATCAGGAAGTCCACAAAATGCCATTAAAAGCCTTCAGTTGATCCAAAATGCGGCAGCAAGAGTTCTGATGAATATTAAAAAGAGAGATCACATTTCTCCTGTTTTAGCTTCCCTTCATTGGCTCCCTGTTAAATCCAGAATAGAATCTAAGATCCTCCTTCTTCCATATAAAGCCCATAATAATCAGCTCCATCATACATCAGAGATCTAATTGTTCCTTATGTTCCTAACAGAGCCCTTCGCTCTCAGACTGCAGGTTTACTTTTAGTTCCTAGGATTTCTAAAAGTAGAATGGGAGGCAGATCTTTTAGTTATCAGGCTCCTCTCCTGTGGAACCAGCTCCCAGCTTTAGTCCGTGAGGCAGACACTCTGTTTACTTTTAAGGCCAGGCTTAAAACTTTCCTTTTTGATAAAGCTTATAGTTAGAGTGGCTAAGGTCATCCTGAACTATCTCTGTAGTTATGCTGCTATAGGCTTAGACTGCTGGAGGACAGACTTACCAATTTTCTTCACTCTGCTACTTCCTTTTCTCCTACTACTCTCCAGTTGTATTACAGTACATTCTGTCATTTCGACTGTTAACTTTGTTTTCTCTCAGTGTTTTTCTCTCCATAGAAGATATACATGGTCTGGTATCCTGCTTGGCTGCAATGCCCTGTTGGACGGGGGGCATCGACTGGGATGATCCTCCCAGTAACTGAACATCCACTGTGTCCTGTTATCAACTTTTTACTTTCTGTAACATAGAAAGTTCTCTTATATCAGATCTTCTGTTCCTTCTGTGTTTCTGCTCTGTCTTCTCAAACCCCCAGACGGTCGTGGCAGATGGCCGCTCCTACTGAGCCTGGTTCTGTTGGAGGTTTCTTCCTGTTAAAGGGGAGTTTTTCCTCTCCACCGTCGCTACATGCTTGCTCAGTATGAGGGATTGCTGAAGGATTGCTGTGGTTGGAAAGTCTGCATCAACGGGGCCCAACCTCACGCCAATGTCTGACGCAATCTGCTGGGATTCCTTAAATAGGAAACTTTTTAACTGATTGGAATGTTTGTATAAATGTATTGAAATGACATCTTGTTAAGTGCCTTGAGATGACATCTGTTGTGAATTGGCGCTATATAAATAAACTGAATTGAATTGAAATATAGCTCATATGATTAATTCTTTAAGGAGATGTTGTAGATGATGATGGCTGTGGGCAGGAAGGATTTCCTGTAGCAGTCTGTGTTGCAGCGAAACTGAAGAAGCCTCCGACTGAAGACGCTCTGTTGTTGTATGACAGTCTCATGAAGAGGACGCTCAGGGTTGACCATAATTTTTTGGATTTTATGAAGAATCGTTCTTTGCATCATCATCTCCAGATGTTCCACAGTCGTCCCAAGAACAGAACCAGCCTTCATTATCAGGTTGTTTAGCCTTTTTAAATCCCTGGCTCTGATGCTGCTACCCCAACAGATGACGGCTGAAGAGATTACACTCTCCACAACAGAATTGAAGAAGATCTGCAGCATCTTGCTGCAAACCTTGAAGGACCTAAGCTTCCTTAAGAAGTACAGTCTGCTCTGTCCCTTCTTGTAGACGGCTTCACTGTTGCGCCTCCAGTCCAGTCTGTTGTCAAGGTGAACTCCGAGGTATTTATACTCCTCAACCACCTCCACTTCTTCTCCCATGATGGAAACTGTGTTTGACTTATCCCTGTTTCTTCTGAAATCTACAATCATCTCCTTTGTTTTGTTCACATTCAAGGTGAGACGATTGTTTCCACACCATGTCACAAAGCAGTCCACCAGCTCTCTGTATTCAGCTTCTTGTCCATCTCTGATACATCTGAGTATTTCTGCAGATGACAGGTCTCTGATTTGTACTGGAAGTCTGAGGTGTACAGAGTGAAAAGGAATGGTGAGAGTACGGTCCCCTGTGGTGCTCCTGTGCTGCTGAAAAATTAAGGTAGATTATTCTCTTCAAGAGAAGAGAATCATCACTGACGAAGCCCTGGCGATTATTTGGAATGATAGTTCATTGGAGGTTTGTGTTGAGGACTCGTCATCAGAAGAGGAAAACCTGATTTTACCAGAGGAAGAGAGGTATGTCCCAACTAGGCATGGGCCAGTTACCGGTTTCAAGGTACCACGGTATGAAAAAGTCAAGGTCTCAAAACCACAAAAATTTTCCATCATACCGTTCCTGCGGTATAATCATTTTTTTTTTAATGTGACATCTTGT
Source organism: Valencia hispanica (assembly GCA_963556495.2). Taxonomy (NCBI): domain Eukaryota; kingdom Metazoa; phylum Chordata; class Actinopteri; order Cyprinodontiformes; family Valenciidae; genus Valencia; species Valencia hispanica. The sequence goes on along the minus strand of OY747716.1, from coordinate 2,870,660 downwards.
CTGGAAGAAAGTAAAGATCCCTCATGAAGCTGCAGCCTAAAGCGCCACTCCCCCCCGCACACCTGCGTTTGTTGTGAGTGACAAACGGGCAGCGCTGCAGGCTGTGTGATGGCTGAACTTTTTCCACCGTCTCTAAGCGAATGTTTGGGAATACTTCGGCTACCGTAAAAAGCCAGACGTTCACGGCTTGAAAGAAGAAGGTCGCCCAACGTGCAAAACGTGCTTGAGAAAAGTGGCAGCCCGAGGAGGCAATACATGGAATATGATAGCGCATGTTCAGGAGCACCATCCATCGTTGTATGCTGAATTCAAGGTAAAGTTAATGCTGTCTTGGAATGAACGAGAGTATTAGCGTCTGACATTAGTGAAAAGGACTTGTTACTAGGGATGAGCGAGTACAGCATTATCTGTATCTGTTAACCATATGAATTATCTGTATCTGTACTCGGACTGGGTGGGGCGGGGCCTAACACGGAAGTGGGCGGTGCTTTAACCGGTATGTTATTTTTAACATGCAATTGATATGGGTTGATCAGAAATCGTTATATTTATTGCTGATTAGAAAACTATTTACATGACAGCATCAGCATCGAGCTTCAGATCAATGGTTTTGATCACGATAACAAACAAACTATATACAGAACAAGTTTTACAACAATG